>BRDA01001101.1:53961-72268 GCA_036984385.1 Crenuchus spilurus | reverse complement strand
TAACACCCTTCTACTGACACGACCTTATATATATATATATATTAGTTGGTCACTGGGTCATTGAGCAGCTGCAAATCAGGTTTCATGGTCAATCGAGAAATTCTATATTCAGGGACAGCCTTCCTCCATTTGAACTTTGCAGCAGGAAATGTGAAGATGTTGACAAAGCTCACATTCCTTCCCCGTTGCATGGTTCATTTACACGTAAATGAGAAATGAGCGGAACGCGGCTATTCCCCATCGATCACATCCACCGTATGAACAGCATACGTTCAAAGACAACGCTCCAGCACAGTCATCTTCCCACAATACAGCAGGAATGTCATTAAAAGCCTACAGCCGCGGTCCATTCTTTTAATGCAGGTCACTGTTTGTAGACCACCAGAGCACTCCTGCAGGACACTCAAAGGGGTTTTATCGTGCTTTCATAGTAATGAAGTAGTGAGCAGTTCCTAATGGAAGTTCTTAATCACGCTGAGGTCTCTTCATTTCAGATGCAAGACTATTGATCACTGCTATGCAAATGCTGCACTGTGGAAGGGTGGGCAAACCACAGGGGAGAGAATAGGGCATGTTATTACCTTCACTTTCACCACCATTATATCAGTTAATCATTAGAAATCTACACGTCCTACTGACACTGAAATAAAAATGGATAATTAATTACATTTTTAAAATAGTTACATAATAAACTACACTTACATTTGATTTCCATTATTTATTAATAGGTTTGATGCCATCACATGGACCTGCTGCTAACATTTTAGAGTGCCATACCATAGGACACCTTCAAAGATCTTGTAGAGTAGGTGTTCTGGAGCTGTTTTGGAGCATATCTAGTATATATATTATTTATATATATATACATTTTTTTTGTAAAGCTGACATGTCGTGAGCTACAACCTCCAAAAATACCTAAAAAATAAAGAAAAGTTTTCTTAAATTTACTTTGACTTTTATTTCATTGCAAACAGTAGGAACTCAGTCATTAAATGATTCAAGGAATCTGGAGGAATTTCATTGTGTAAAGGGTACAAAACCTAAACTGAACACCTGTGATCTCCAATCCCTTAGTCAGCACGGCATCAAGAGCCATCATTCATCAATATCTGTCATAACCACATCAAAAAGAGATTACTTTTACAAACCTTTGTTAAACACTACAGTAAAGAGATACATTCACAAATGCCACTTAAACCTTTACTGCTCAAAAAAAAGAAAACTTATCTCAACCATGTGCAGAAATGTTAAATTCTGTGCCATCTGGGACTTAATCTGTCATCACAAAGTGGAAATGTGTATTGTGGTCAAATGAGTCAGCATTCTAAATTGCATCTATTTGAGGAAACTTAATGCATTTTTCAACAAGACAATGCCAAACCACCTGCTGCTCATATTACAACAGCATGGCTGTGGACGAAAGTATGGGTGCTGGACTGGCCTGCCTGCAGTATTGACCTGAAAAATGTGACAATAACAACCCTGTCCTATTGCACACCTTAAGGCATGTTTCAATGGGTAATAATAAGACCTGAAACACTACACTGCTTGGCATCCTCGGTGACAAAATGGCAACATAACAAGGTGGTAAATGCTTTACTGTACCACCTTTTTGGGAATATGTTGCAGGCCTGAAATACAAAACTAGATGTATATTTAGAAATAAAATGAAGTTGAACAGACAAAAAAAAAACATCTTAGATTCATACTCTCTGCAGTGAAATAAAAGTCAAAGTAAAAGTCACTTTTTTGCATTTTCCATACTGTCCCAACTTTTTGGTGTTGTAGCAAATAAATGAACAATGTACAAAATTTTGTTTTCTTCATCATGCCAACATGCATGATGCAACATTTCTCAGCCAATATGCATTTGTTACTTTATTTAACATAAAATACTAACAAAATCATGTACTGGATGATACAAATAATACTGGACTGCCAGGAGGGGAGGATAGCAAAGGGTTAAACCAACACATTCATAGATAATAGTCTACTGATAATTGAGTGGAAAATCATGTGGTTGTGAGGCAGGTTGACACAATATTTATTTCAATGTTTATTTATCACATCAGCTCATTACAGCACACAGGAGTGGAGAACAGGCTTCTGACAATGAGATAAAACCTTCAGACGCATAATTCCAAAATAATTATAATGAATCCATTTGACTCTCTGCTCTGTTTTAAACACAAAGGGGAGCAGGTTTATTGTACACAAATAAAAAAATCATAAGTCATAATTCACAACAGATTTACAAATTCTTTTTCTGAAAGGATTCAAAGGCAATTTTCTAAACACGTCAAACTTCACAATGTGGGATGATGAACACTCGACCTTTGGCGAGATTGCACTAACACTGGAGGGATAAAAGAATTCATTACAAATCAGTACTTGCAAAAATGGATACCTAAGAAAGGCCTTTTCACAAGTGCAATTTTTTCTGACAAAAAAGGAGCTAATTTTAACAGAAGGGAACCTTCACTTCAGATCCAATTGTTTTTTTTTTACACACAGAGAACAGAAGCAGTAATCAGAAGAGGAAGAATAAATGATTTTTAGTCAGTCTTTAGTCTTTCAGTATGCTAGCAATGCTAATCATTTGCTGTCCTTCTAAGGCTTTGTTTCAATAATCTTGGACACATTCTCACAAATCTTAACCTCTGTTCCACTGTCGGGCCAAATGTTGGTCCATTTTCTGCTCCAGTGTTGTCTTGGAAGACCAGTTCTGACAAACCAGGCAAAGCTATGTACATCAGAAACTTAGCGACAGCTAGCTGCTAAACAGGTTAAATTCTGGCTAACTGCTACAGCCAAGGCTTCATCTATTTGACCACTGTCTACTGTCAACTAGTTTGTGAGACCTTTACTGAGATCTGGATCAGGTTTGAGCAGGTTGAGAGAAGTATTTGATTAGATGTTCTGATAGAAACAACTGGGCTACTTAGCTGACAATTGAATTGTTTGCTAGCAACATATTTTGCTTGTTTTGAGTCTAATATTGCTAACAAACAATAGAACTCAGTAGTTGCTTTAGAACCTCAGTTGTTGTCAACAAAGGGTGTCAATAAAGCATCTCTCAAACGGCATCCAAAATGGTTGTTAGAAGATTGGATTTTGGATTAAAGCTCACCGTATGTCATAGCTACCCTGTCCTGAACTGCATCTATTAGCCTGCAAGACCTCACTGAAAATCTGGATGAAGGTGGAGAGATATTTTAGTGATATTTTTGCAGAAAAGACTGAGTAACTATAGGTAACTTTAGACAATTTAGTAGCAAAATTTGGACTCCAGACATGTCTTGGTTGATTAATGGCATCTAATGTAAGTGGAAATGTATGTAAATATGATTTCTGGTTGAATCATTTCATTTCAAAACAGGCATTGATACAGAGACCTTGATACACCAGTTCTGTCACCATGTTAATGGAGTGTAATCATGACGAATGGTGCTCTGATCTCCAATTACTGTCCAGTTAACCTTGCCGTGTTTCGGCTTCTGACCTAATGTGAATATCAAGTGCTTGTTTTCAAAATTTGACCCGTGATTCTTAGGTCTGTAAAAAATTGGACTCGTGAATAGGCCGGACAGATTCCATCGTAAAACAGTGCAGACATAAAAACACAAATGGAGGTGAAAAAAAGGACACTTAATGTGTTAAAAAAAATCTGAATACCTACACTTAAAACATGCACCCTTTAACAAGGTATAAAAAAGCACTTCATGAAAGAAAAAATGAAAAGGGAGCTGGAGGCTTGATACAAGTTTATAAAACAAGACATCAGTATCTGCTGAAGTGTGTCTTCAAGAAACATCTGAGAGATGAGCAGTGAACATTCACAGACTAACACTCTTGGCTTACATACAACAAGAAATGCTGCCACAGAACTGTGAAAAGGCATCAACTGTGCGAAGAGAAAGCAGAAGACAGAATGTGAACAAGAGTGAGAGAGCTCTCAAAGACAAGCTGACTTGCTGCAACCTAAAAAACTTGGTGCCAGGGCTATGACGATAACCACATTACTGCTTTAACGTTATATTACAGTGGTGGTGAGTTTATTAGCCACATGACCGCACGTGCCAAACTGTGGGAATATGGAAATAGGTTTGACATTTGCTGTAGAGGGACATCCTCCCAAACCAAGGGGTACAAAAAGACGGTTGACATTCGCAACTGGCAAGACACTACCTCAAAGCACAGATATGGAAAGACCAAAAAACAGGGATATGTTACTTTATCACTTTGGGAAAAAATATCGTCACAGCCCATACAGAGAACAATGATCCTCAATAAGGATTTACTAATACTGGTAAAAGTGGCCCTGATTTATTTATTTTTGGTTAGGCTACAGGTCTTTTTTTCAGTATGACCAATATTTGACATTAGTCTGAACTGGTCAGACTCTTAAACTGTGAAAAGTTCAACAGCCATAAGCCAGAAGTTAAGTTCCATCTTACTGAGTAGTGGAGGCAGCAAATCAGAAACAAATGATCATGGGAGTGAGATCGCCAAGAAAGTGCCCCTGCAACTGCAACCGTCATATTTTATTTTGCTGTTCTCACACAACACATCTGATTAGATCTGGACCACTTTTACCTGCTCTGGGAACATAGACATAGAGTCCCGGATTGACCCCTGGCATAGAGAAAGCGTCAAAAGAGTGATCAACCAGAAGAAAGTTGATGTCCTTGAGGAGAGGGGGTTCAGAGCTGTCTATTGTTTATGTTGCTTTATGCTAGCAGGCTTGAGTCTAAAGATTCAAAGAGTATGATCCATGTTCCTTTGGCGCACATGTCTTGGTGTCAATCACTCCATTTCCTGCAGTGTGACCAATGGCCTGCTTAGGCTGTGGTGACAAATGCCGCTTGCCTGCGATAACCCACTGGGAGTGAAGGCTGCTGGAGGATGTGACAATCGCAAGCTGATCCTGAACAATACACTACATAGAGGAGTTCACTATAAAACAATGTGAACGTAACAAAGCATGCTGCATTTGAGACCATCTGACGGTGAAAGCGACATGCAGGAGCCCCTGCACAATGGGAGACCCCCGGAGTGCTGCATTGTCTGCTGGTTAACATGGTGCTACAGCACTTAGCTACAGTAGCTGAGCAATTAGCCTGCCCATTTGTCAAGAGAGCACCTTGTCCTAGCAGGCTCAAGAAAGATTCCGCACACAGTGGTCGTTTTATAGGCAGATAAGGTCTAAGGGAGTGGGCTAAAGGCGGATGGGGCTGAATGCATTGCACTGAGTCTACGTTGGCTACAGATTTAGACAGGCACAAAATCTCCAAGAAAATAAAGAAAGAAAATCATTAAAAAAACTTTACACACAGCTATCTGTATGCTGCACATTGCACCAACCTCTCAAGAGAGAAAGTGACTTCCGTCTACAGTACTTATGGCAAACTTCATCACATCAGTTGCACTCCTAGCTCTGATGTTCCCACCTTGCTTGCTAGCAGTGGCACATTAAAACAAAGGCTGACCACTCGATTTTCTTTAACAAGCTTGAGGTCAGTTAACAAATGCATTTGCTTTCTGTGCTCTTCATTTCACAGCATCATTTACAATAACTTAGCATTAATGCAAATTATCAGTGCTAATGCTATCAATGCTAAAGCTAGAAGGTTAGGCTAATACTAATATAATCAGGTTAGAGGGAACAAGGTCAGTTTTGAGTCACATTCATACTCTGGTTAGGACAGAAATACATGATTGATAAATTCTTAAGAATACGGATGACCATCTTTACAAGAAGAGCTATAACTGGTAGGTCTGAGGTGGTTTGTGGAGCTTTCCTCCAAGAGAATTTGTATGACTTGCTGGTTCTTTCCCACTCCACATTTCAATTTCTACCAATTTGGTGAGAGCAGGTTTGTTGAGCGTCAAATAAGTAAACTGGCACATAGCAAAGTAAGGTTAAATTCATGCAAATGGCACAACCACAACTCCAGCGCAACCAAGGTAAATCTAGAATAATGGAGACCCATCTAGGCTAAATGAATGCAATCCCCTTCTAACCTTCGTCTGGTTGTTGGAGGGTTATCTGTGATGAAAGGTAATCAGTGCTTCCTATTATACTCTGTCTCTGTCAGGGTTGTTTTGTTAAACACCTTGTCCTTTCCTTGAATGACATCATCTCTTGTCAAGTGCCAAAGATAAATGAGAATGAATGACTGGAGGCTTTCGAATGGTAGTCTACGGAGCATAGGCACCCTCGCCAAAAGAGATCTTTTCATTTAGCTACTCGATTGTCCTGTTGAGAAGAGGAGGATGTCCTTAAGAACATGCAGAACCCCACCACGATAGCGTGTATGTTCGTTACCAGAGACAACCTAGAGACTCTCTTTAAACAGAGGGCACTCAAACAGATGCTGCATTTGTAATAAGTCTGTAGATGGTTTGCGGTGATGTTCCTGGCCAGTGAATGGCTACTTGTTTGTGCATTAAGACAGGGAGTGTATGAAACCAACAGGCCTCAGTGTTTGCTTTGACCTCCACTGGTCACGACAGCTGCCATTCTGGGTAGAAGAACTTGATGGGGTGGGTCTTGGCCCACTTGGCGAAAACAGCCTTCTCCGTTATGAAACGGTGGCCACCGTAGGGAGCGCTCTCGTGCAGGAGGTATTCGGCACACTCGTCTCGGCTTCCAGCTTCGTAGTAGTGGTATGGCACCTTCCTGTAGCCTTCAGATCTGACAGGGGAGCAGGTGTAGAGGGGTGGTGGACATAGAGAGAAAGGAGAAAACGTTTTTAGAATTCATTTATTCTACTACGATTCCTTCACCCTAAAATGTCACTTCGGGGCACTTGTAAGCTCAAAGATTCAGATTTAAACCCTGACTGCTGTGAATCGGCAAAGTCAAAATGCTCCCCTGCAGAGCGTCGGTACCTCTCTTGGTTTCACTCTTTGTTTTTAACATCGGCAAGTACGCCAAGTCCTGTGATGTTACAAATGAATTCAATTTCACTCCCCCCTCCCCCTTCAGCACCTGTTGAATTTCAATTATGGGTAAACCATTGGGGTCAATTGCTACAATGGCTTGGCACATCATGTTAAAATAGATACTTTCCTGCAGCAGTGGCTGGCATGGAAATGACTCTGCTGTGGCCACTCTTCCCCCACTTTCCAGTCCACGCTGGCGGCAGCGATTTTGCCATAAAATGAAATGGCCCATTGTTTTGGAGCGAGAGCAGAATGCATAATGGATGCTAACAGCCGAGAGCATAATGGCTACTTACAAACATACTAATCACACCATCTCAGCCTTTGCTTATCTGGTGATTTCTAGAACTTAAGGGGTTTTTATTCTTTTTTAAAAAAAACCCAGACTGTACTGGGAATTGTAAATGTATACTCAAAGGCATGCTAACTAATGGAGTCAGGTGATGTACGAGATAGTCTGCGGATGAACCCGACTCATTAAAACATGGGTATGGAGGCAGTGAAATGTGTTGACTTTAAATCTCCAGACATAACTAAGGGCTATACAACTAGGTCACAGACTTTAAAGTTGTACTCTTTGATGTTCAAAGGCTCAGAAGGCATGGACCAGGTTATGGCAGTAAACAGCCGCATGCACGGGAGGAGAACAAGACCAGCAAAAAAAAACAAGGAAACATAAGCCCTCAAGGATGGTCAACAAGGGAAAACATTTAGAGGAGATTATGGGCAAACTACATCCAAAGCCTAGATTGCGTTGGCTTTGCTCAGAATTATAACTCGTTATTGCCTCATTACTTTCCCATGAAGTCGTCTGATGCTCAGTGGAATCATGCTGACATCCCAATTAAACAGTGAGTAAACAAGCTAGAAAGTCAGCGCTATGGGATGTTCATGGGTCTACAACTGGAGCTATATTTTCAAAACAGTCTAGTGGTGTTGGAAGTTGCTGAGGATATCAGTCGTACTGTTTATCTTACCTGGATTAACAGAAAAGTTCTACTAATCAATGCCAAATGTAGCTCATCAGCCAAGACTTCTTTGAATAATAATTAATTGTTTTGTTGGTGAAACCTTTGTCCATTTTGTAAATAAAGTGTGTGAATCCCTTAGAATTTTCTATATTTCTACATAAATATAATCTAAAACATCATCAGATTTTCCTGAAATAGATTAAAAAAAACAGTTAAACAAATGAGACACAAATATTATACTTGATCATTTATTTATTGAGGAAAATGATCCAATATGACATTTGTGAGAGACAAAAATATGTGAACCTTTGTTTTTAGTGTCTGGTGTGACCCCCCTTTACAGCAATAACTGTAACTAAACGTTTCCGGTAACTGTTCTTTAAACGTTCTTTGGTAGAACGACTTGTGTGCTTAGGGTCGTTGTCTTGCTGTATAACCCACCTTCTCTTGAGATTCAGTTCATGGACAGATGTCCTGACATTTTCTTTAGAATTCTCTGATATAATTCACAATTCATTGTTCCATCAATAATGGCAAGCCATCCTGGCACAGATGCAGCTAAACAGGCCCAAGTCATGATACCACCACCACCATGTTTCAAAGATGGGATAAGGTTCTTATGCTGGAATGCAGTGTTTTCCTTTCTCCAAACATAACTTTTCATTTAAACCAAAAAGTTCTATTTTGGTCTCATCTGTCCACAACACTTTCTTCCAATAGTCTTCTGGCTTGTCCACGTGATCTTTAACAAACTGCAGACTAGCAGTAATGTTCTTTTTGAAGAGCAGTGACTTTCTCCTTACAACCCTGCCATGCACACCATTGTGGTTCAGTGTTCTCCTGATGGTGTACTCATGAACATTAACATTAGTCAATGTGAGAGAGGTCTTCAGTTGTTTAGAAGTTACCCTGGGGTCCTTTGTGACCTCACCGACTATTACACGCCCTGCTCTTGGAGTGATCTTTGTTGGTCGACCACTCCTGAGGAGGGTAACAGTGATCTTGAAGTTCCTCCATTTGTACACAATCTGTCTGATTGTGAATTGGTGGAGTCCAAACTCTTTAGAGATAGTTTTGTAACCTTTTCCAGCCAAATGAGTTCACTCACACCTGATTGTCATCCCACTGATTGAAAACACCTGACTCTAATTTCACCTTCAAACTAACTGCTAATCCTAGAGGTTCACATACTTTTGCCTCTCACAGATATGTCATATTGGATCATTTTCCTCAATAAATAAATGACTAAGTATAATATTTGTGTCTCATTTGTTTAACTGGGTTCTCTTTATCTACTTTTAGGACTTGTGTGCAGATCTGGTGATGTTTTAGGTCATATTTATGCAGAAATATAGAACATTGTAAAGGGTTCACAAACGTTCAAGCACCACTGTAACAGCACAACCTATAGTATCAGAAACCATATAAGTCTATTTGAAATGACGAAACACCTCAAGGGAAGCGTGTGATGGTGTACGTCATGGTACCTTTAAATGTTGGCAATCTGCCTGGAGATAAAGGACGATGAACAGTAACTTCTGGTTGCAATAAACTTGGCTTCACTGCAAGTTCATCAAGCTTTACCCTTGCAAATGTGTGAACCTCGAAGACATGAGCCAACACAAAACCAGATGGCAAGATATTTATTACTGAAGAAGATAATGCCAAAATAATGCCAGAACACCAAGTATCTTACTAATATGGCTAAAATGCTCTCGGTCTTGATATTAGTGGACTGTTTCAGCAAATTCCACAGATGATCAGATTAAGATGTGGTGGTCATTTTCTACATGCACCATTGTTGGCTGGCAGCATCTCACAAACCTGTTTCAGAGATGCTTGTCTGGCTGTAACTATTTGGTCCTTGATAAATTGTCTCAGGTCTTAACATAGAAGACATGCCAGACCGTCACAAGATAAGCAATGTTATTCACTTCATCTGTTAGCGGTGTTAATGTTGTGGCTGATCAGTGCACCCAATGGGACTGGGAGGTTAGTGTGGTGCTAACTGGTGGAGAAGATGCTTGCACTGTTAAACAAATATGTCCTGGGAGATGTTTGGCATAAGGGTTAAAACTTAGAAACGTTCCTGAACTGAGCTATAGACTGAAAACATCAAGCTTACTTGCAGTAAGTGTCGTTGATCATGCCATACACTCGGATCTCCTTGCACATGTCCATGGCCAGGATAAGTGTGAACCAACCAGTGCTCAGGTACGACCCTGACTGAATCCTGTCAAAAAAAAATGGATGTTAGAATTCTGCACTGAGCCATTCCCGTCACTCACAATGAGCAGCATTCAATAAAACATTCAAAGAAAATGCTTCATAATGACAGATGTGAAGCCCGACAAGTGTCACTCACTCACTCTCCCTCCCTCCCTCCCTCTCTCTCTCTCTCTCTCTCTCTCTCTCTCAGGGAAAAGTATCAGTGTGTTCCTGTCGCCGGGAGATGTGTCATGCAGAGTGACAGCACTATGGTTTGAGACTAGACTTCGATGCCGGAGGTTAATGGCAGTGAACGCTGACAGTGCTCTGGACTGACATCACTGCTGTAAACACGAGCTGTCAGACTGAGGTAACCAGGAGAAACAGAGAGGGCCTGAGCTTGATGCTTTGAACATGTGATCATGCACCTACACCACTCCCATCACAACAGTTTGTCGATCTTCAGAGCCAAGCACACCAAGAGCCTTTCAGAAACTCTTAGGCTACGTTCAGACTGCAGGCAAATCAGGATTGTTTTTCAAAGCAGATCTGCTGATTTGTCTGTCCACACATCACATAATGTCTGCTTGGGTTTCTGTGGTAACAGTGCAGGTGTCAGTAATTACACTAAGTGAGAGGTGATGTCACTTCAGAGTTGCCAGGTATTTGTTTTTTGGGTAAAACTTCAGAGGTGGTGGGGTGTGGGTTTTTGGCTACTTGAAAAATGTACAGTGACTGGCAGGAACAGTAGATAAATAGGTGTGTTAGAGATGCCTGAAGTAGACTTTCAAATATTAGAAGGCACCGGAGGAATAAGATCTGAAAATATAGATTAGAGTAAGACTAAAATAAGATTTAAGAGTAATAAAAAGCAATTATAACTTCCTCACACACATGTGATTAGACTCTTTAGATTTTAGGTTAGTTTTAAGCTGTGTAGGGCAACTTTCTGTCAGACAGTGGGCTGGATCATTTTTTGGGATCTGGCAACCTGAGACTCTGCTGTGGTGCCCTGTGGCATGATTCTTGGGTCATCACACTTCTGGATTTAACATGTGGTTGGTAGTCGTAATAGACAATAACCAGATGAGATTTGATAAAAAACGAGCGAGTCCCAATTGGATTTTGTCTCCGTCTGGATGCTCTGGACACTACAAACACTCAAGTACGTTTTGCATCACTCGCAATGACAGCATCGAATCAGGTGTCAGTGCATGAATTCAAGTAGATGCTTAATGTTGTCCCATTGAAAAGTAAGTTGATCTTTACACCACTTTTAATAGTTTAATAGTTTTAATAGTTGACATAAACCTACATGAGCGTTTATAGATTTATTCCAGCAGTCATCAAAATTACATTTGCCAATTTTGCTCTCAGATGGCAAAAGCAGTCTTTATGACAGAATAAGCCTTTATAAATGCTTATGTAGGTTTACGTCAACTGTCATGACAAGCTTATGTAGGTGTCATGTAGCATTATGAGCAGTGTTGCGAATAACGGCGTTAAAAATAACGGTGTTACGTAACGACGTCATTTTGTCAGTAACGGGATAAAAATAATTAATTACTTTTCCTGTCGTTATAACTCCGTTGACGTTACTGGTCATTAAAAGCGGTCCGTTACTATATATTGATATGCTAACAGTAATCCGAGCGGACCTCTGCTCAGGCTAGTGAGGAGTAACAGGTGTTACACCGAGAACTGTGACCTGTCGAGATCTGTGACTTGATAGAAGAAGTCACATATTTCGATAGGTCACAGTTCTCGGTGTAACACCTGTTTAACTCAAGTCAGTAAGCGATTGGCTAAGGCAGCGTTATGGTAGCCAATCAGAGCCAGTGTTTTTACACGTGTGCCGAGAGGCAGAGGAGCAAGCCGAAGAAAAGTTAGCATTTTCAAGGTGGCGATATAAACATTATTTTAAATTCATTGAGGTTAAAGACAGAAACGTGCATGTAATGTGTACATTATGTCCTCGGGCGAAGACTTTGTCGACATCCACTGTAAGCAACTCTAATTTAATGAAGCATCTCACAACGACCCACGCAGCTACAAAGTTAGTGGCTACTAGCAAAGGACTCGGAGCACTAGCACTAGTCCACTAGCAAAGGACTCGAAGCAAAGTCCAAAAGCAGCAAAGGCTTGATTTTTGAAGAATAAGACTATAGAGGTTTTGTTGTTAAGTTTACTTCTGTTGTGAACAAACCTGTTGTCTCAGGTTGAGAGAATTTAATTGAATTTCATAGATGTAAATGCACTTTATATAGTGTAAATGTTTACTTTTGCTTTTTTTTTTTTACAAAGATTTGGTATTTTAAAGGATTTTATCTTGCACTGGTCTGTTGATGTGCAATAAATATCTAAAGCTACTCATTTCAACTGACTGTGAAAACTGCTTTTTCATAAAATCCTTATTCTTTGACAACTTTTTTTAACTGTAATGCAAATAGTTACTTTCCCTGGTAATGAGTTACTTTTATTATAGAGTAATTCAGTTACTAACCAAGTTACTTTTTTGAACAAGTAGTGAGTAACTATAACTAATTACTTTTTTAAAGTAACGTTCCCAACACTGATAATGAGTTAGAGATGTAAAAATATACATTTGAGTATCACAACTGTCACGTCCTCGCTTGACCCCTGTCCACTTCCCTGTGTACACGTCGTTGTCCACGCCCCCTTGTGATGTCATGTCATCATACACGTCTGTTCCCGCATGTGTCTCACTAATTACGCCCTGCATATATTCTACCCTGGTCATTGTGAGTCATTGTGTATGTCTCAGCGTCTTGTCTTGAACAATAAACCCTCTGTATTGGATTACATTCCTGCTTCCTGTCTCCTGTTCCACAAAGGGTACTGCAATATTTTTAAAACATTGCAAAAATTTAATTTAGCCCAGAGTGCACAAACTTTTACAGAACGTGACTTGTCACATTTTTTCCCATTTCAGCTGTTATTGCAGAAGTTATTGCATGAAATGAAAATGAAATCTGCACCATATCAGAATGAAAGCAGGATGTGCATAACTGCTGGCTAGAGGGCAGCCCTCCGGTGGGCCTTAACTGACCAGCCCGGGGGGCCTGTGGGTGAGTGAGAGTGATGGAGACGGACACCAGGCAGACCAGCCTCGTCTGGGAAATAAACAGTAGCTGAGAAATGAAGTCTGACAGTGGGAACGCAGCTCAAGAGTAAATAATGTACCAGGCCTCGTCACCATGCCTCACCTGCTGAGCTCTCCGGCCTGGTCTCAAAGCATACATCACTCCTCTTCAGCCCACATTGTCATACTCCTGCAACCTTGAGGATATGAGCTCTACCCCAGCTACAACTGCCAGTCATCTAGACAGAACAGCGGTTCCACAGCCATTTGGAAAAGTGATGGGAACCTATGGCTAAATTCATTTGGCAGCAGCTTTGTGCAGAAGTGAGCAGCCTGGCTTTAAAGTGCAGGCATTAATTCCGACTCTCCTCCTACCTAGTCCCGCTCCGGCTCACTAAATTGCTATCTAGGCTGGCGTTGTTCCGCCTTAAGTGTTGCGTGATTTGCCTGGGGGAACACAATGCCTTTTTAATGACCGATCCTCCAGCAGCTGGAGCTGTTTAAAAGCATCGATTTTAGAGAAAAGAGGCTGAACCTTGACTGGGTTACATCTCTGGAAATTTTCATTTACGTCCATGTGTACAAGAAATAATATTAACATCAAGTTTTCAAATATTTCAATCATGAATATTTCAGAAACTACAGAAAATATGTAAATGAAATGTGGTAAAACCTCAGTACTTTTTTCTGTCTGGATGTTCCTGCAGGCTGCCACATGTGCTTTCTTCTTTTAGTTAGCAAAGACTATATGAGTACTGGCAATGGGTTTAAAAAATACAAATATGGACGTCATTGTCCATTGTAATGTTTCCCTGTAGACATCGTTATATGCTAGTTAGGTAGACAATGCCCAAATAAGATTATAACAGTATTGATTACATGATTGTATGAATTTTCTACATTGTATATACAACTCAGCTATCAAACTCTGATTAAAAAAGTTACAAAAAGGTGAATCTGGAGAAATATCTGTCTGAAGACTGTCAAAATACATAAATAATACTGCTATGGGGATATAAGAAGAGGACCAAAAGCACTGTGTAGTTGAAATTGTTTTAACTATATGCAGTCTGTGGTCTGTTTTTCCAGATGTTCTAGATTTGCCTCAATATGCTTGGAGGAGAACACTAATCACTTGATTAAATTCCATTGAAAACACATTATTGGCTCTTGCTGAACATCACACAATGGCAGACAAGTTACAATCCTGACAAATCAACCAAGCCAATTGGTTAACTGTGTTAAGTCCTGATGTAAACAAATGAGGTTTGCACTGTAGTGATACAGTTCACTTAAGTGTTTTCCAAATTAGCGTATTTTGAAAAGAAACCCAAGTGACCGTTTAAAGCTTTACGACTTTATCACTGATGAGCATCATACCAGGTACAACTAAAAGAAGCATAATGGTCTTTTTGAAAGTACAAGCCAGCTTTCCCCCAGGACAGATCTGCCACAACATTCGGCATGGAGCCTGGGGTAAATATTTCTCTCTGCTAGTGCTCTTAAGCGGACCAAATCAATTTATTTTAATGATGCCGCGAAGTACGGCCATTATTACCTGACACATTAGAGCAGGCCGAGTGTTCCTCCAAGCTACAGTTGTGTTTACTTCCATTTCACTGAAATCTATTAATAACCCCCGAGGCCATTGGCGGGCTGCTGTTCAAAGGCAGCTCATTTATTACTGTAGTGACTCCATTCTTCAGTGGCGTTCTAGCCAGGTCAGCAGACGCCTATCCACTGAGGTCTATCGGCTAACAGCTAATGGCACTATACTGCCTTTTCTAGCCTTATCTGTCAGCACACTCTAAAAGCTGAGTCAAATTCAGGCAAGTCTGGAGTATGAGCTCATTTCTCTTTCCTTATCCATCAGCAAGAAACCCAAACACAACTGTATTATATCCAAACCTGCCATTTTACATCAATTTGAATATTTGCGTGGGGTCAGTAAAGAAAATAAAACCCACTGAACTAGCTGGTGTGAAGTGAAATCAAAGCAGGTACCTTGAAAATGGTCAGTTTAATTTTACAGTTGCTATTAGAACAAAACAATGGTAAGCAAGGTAATGATTAAGGTCTTTTGAGTAATTTCAGTTTAAACTGTTCACTGATGTCTACATAGAAAGAATGTGACATTGGTCACCTCTATGTGATAAATTCATTACATCCATTTAAAACTAAGTTTTAGCCTCATCCTCAAACACGTTGGTGTTGAGAGCTGAGAAAAAGTAGAAGAGGACAGAATAGAGGATGATAATTGGCAGTTATTTGCATGGTATGCAAGAGAAGTGTGTGAGAAAGGATTTGGGTGAAGAAAAAAGAAGTTATAAATCAAATGGTTGGTGTGGATAGTTTGCCTGACCTTGAGTGCGAAATAAAATGTATAATGGTGGTAGTTCTGCTGTGATTGGCTGGTTTACAGTCCACATCAAAAACTCGTTTGTGATCCAGTACCTTTTTGTTCTTTTTTGTACGTTTTTGATGCTGATACTGTGTTGGTGCCAGAAAATAAATGGGAAATGAAACAGCAGCTGGAGAGCTGAGTAAAAACTGAGAGAGAGGAGGTGCACAGTATGAAGGAGAAGTGCCAGAGAGAGGAAGCGAGTGAAGTGAAAAGTTGTTATGAATTGAATGGATGGTGTTTAAAGGACATTTGTCTGAGCTTGTGTGGGAAATGAAACTGTAAAGCAGACGAAAGCCAATGGTTGACTTGGACTTTGGAATTGGTCTTTTTTCTGTACTGGTATAGTTATGTCAGCTTTGCATTTCAAAGACACAACAGTGTCCTTATTCAACTATACCAAGCTATACAGAGCATCCCTTTATAGTGCACCTTTAAGATCGCTTCACTTTATAAACTCGAGTCTTCAGTGTAGTTTCAGTAAATTATTTGTGATAACAGCTTGAAATTTCAACTACGACTAGTCTGGCTTCTCCAATCCTGAGGCTAATACTCTCTTCAGACAACTCTTATGAAGACTAAGAGGCACTCATTCAGCCCTGTGCTGACGAAAGGCAGAGAATTGAAATGCCCAACACGAAAGAGTCAAAAAAGCTGAGGCAGAGATAGATATCGCTCCTCCAATCTCCCTCTATTTTGGATTCCTTGCAGCACACTACCTGGGCAGAAATATTCATTAATCTGTGAAGAGCCAAAGCCTTATGCCCTGATCTTTATCTACTCAGACCGCCAGCGTCTAGCAGATTTCACCCATCCTTTCATGGTTGGAAATAAAGTTCCCCATGCTAGCATGGTCTTTACTTCATCTAAGACAGGCTTATGGGCCTTAATGCCTGGAGATGGATTCTGCAAAGATCTGTATCCCACAGAGATTTTGATTTGGTCAAATATCCAGATATTTATGTAGAGTGTAAAGTATATGATACGATAACCCCAACACTTGGCTTCCAACAGCTACAGTTTTTGGCTGTGACTGGGCCCCTCGTTCTGATGTCTGAACAAATGTTATTCCCTTTAGCAGAAGGAAATATGAAGAAAGAAGCCTAATTATGTGCACATTATCTGCTTTTGCTTCATTCTTCCACTTTGTTTGACTAATTAATTCATTTTTCTGTATCTGAGTATGTGAATATAAAAAAACGGGACATGAAGGGGGGGAAAGCATGTTTATTTCATCATTATGCACGATTAATTTTCATGGCCTTGAAAATGTTCTCCTGTTTGCTATTTTGATATCTTCATAGGCATCATGAAAACGCATGAAAAGGAAAGCTGAAGAGCTTGGCATCTTTTCATTCGCAAATGTATGAGAATGTGCAAAAAAGACTATAAAAGAAACGCTAAAGGGTTAAGGTCAGCGCTGGGGTAATTTCTGTGACTGCAGCTTTTCTTTTTTTTCTTTTTTAAATCTCAGGCTTGTGTCTTTTGTCCAGGAACGACATCACTAGTTTAATAATTCAGTGTTTATACATATGTATCTGATGGCATATGTGCCATCAATGCTACCAGTATCACAGTGACACTGATGTGGCGGTGGTGTGGTAGAGTGTGTTGAGTGGATCAGACACAGCAGAGCTGCTGGAGATATTAAACACTGTGGTCACTCACTGTCCACTCTATTAGACACACCTACCTTGTTAGTCCACCTTGTAGATGTCAGAGACAGCAGCTCATCTACTGCTGCACAGATTGGTGTTAGTCCTCTAGTCCTGATAGCTTTGTCTGGTGTACTACTCAACAGCTCTGCTGTGTCTGATCCACTGATACCAGAACATATACTAACAGACCACATCAGTGTCAGTGAAGTACTGACAAAGATACACTGCCCAAATAATAGCTGCTCTGTGGTGGCCCGTTAAAGGGGGCTTAACGAGTATACAGAGAAACAGGTAGACTACAGTCTGTAATTGTAGAACTACAAAGTAGTAGGTTAGTGGAACTACTAACAATAAGTGTAGATACAAGGAGAAGGTTTTAATGAATTGGCTATTCTGTGTTTTTTTTTTGTTTTCACCAAATTGTCCTGTTATATTATTATTTTAAGATCTTTATTTTAACATTATAACTTTTTCAAGAATGTATTCAAGCTAGAAACTTCACATCGTCCTAGTCCTAGAACCTTTAGTGTAGATGTGTGTTTATGCTTTTTGTTTGATCTGATGTACCGTTAATGTAAGCATTTAAACAGTGATTTGTTACCGCTTTGGAATGTTCAGGTGATTATGCCACAATGGAGAGACATTTTACGTTTCAGCCATCACTTTCTCACACAGACCATGCAGCCACCCCCGTCCCCCCTTCTCTCTGCTCCTCCTCTTACATTAGTTATCATGACAGCATGTTAAGCAGTATTCATTGTTCATGGAATTACCACTGTAATGTTTATGCTGTAATGGCCTGGGGATATGGAGGCCACTGCAAGCTGGATTTGTATTCCAAGTGCACATTCATTTACACACCTCAGTACTTACAGTACCACGCTGAACGCAAGTGTGCAAGCACTTTAGCAGTGACATCTCTAGAACAGAAAGCCAGGTGGGGCACAATAAATTCTGTATGGGCAGCATCCCACTCATCAGGGAAACTACACACAAACCTACTTGCTCAATTAATTCA
>BRDA01001101.1:22405-42537 GCA_036984385.1 Crenuchus spilurus | reverse complement strand
TAAAATATTAGATGTTGGCACCTCCACATCATTGCATTCAGTTTTTATTCCCAATTTGTTTAGTGTCCCAACTTTTTTGGAATCCGGTTTGTAAATTAAATAGGTTTAAGAGTTTAAAACTTTTTTACTATCGATTTTTTTTCAAAAACTACGCAAGAAGGAGTACAGCACACGGGATTGGACTTGATTCTGAGGGTAACACGTGAGAAAGAATGAGATGCAGGTGTTGTGCTGCCCATACTGGACCTTTGTGCCAAAGCACCAACTAGCAGCAGCCACTCGTATCTTGGAATTTTCGCTCGGATCTCAAACAAAAATACAGACCGTGTTTGTCTGCTTGTATCCCAAGGTACCACTGTAGTTGCTTGAATGTTTCACCTTAGGACTCAGCCTTAGGCCTGCTGCAGCTCCCTCCACATTGTGCACCAGTGGCTTATTTTTCCTTGGGTTCTCAATGTCAATATCAGTTTATCTCAAAACTGCAATGTCAATTCATTACTGATATAAGAGTCAAATCAGCAGTCAATAGTGATACTGAAATATCAGTTGATAGATTATATTGATATAAATGCTTGAGCCCTCAAAGAGACCAATTAGAACGATTCCACCCAGTAAGGGCAGGCCTCCTCTCTGTAACAAGCACAGCCTCTCTTCCACACCAGGCCTAATTGGATGAACTTGGCTTCTTGGTATGAATGAAACATGAGACTGAGGTTCCGGACTGACCCGTAAACAGTGCTTAAGAGTCGCATGAGCACTCTGGAACAGCTCCTTAGACAAGCCTGGCTTTACACTGCAGCCTATCACTCACAAGCACAACCTGCACTGACAGCTGGCTCAAGGTCACCACCTTGACATTCTCCAGCACTCAGGGACAGTCTGAAAAACTCATCAAACTTACTCCAGAAGTTCTTCAGGGCACCTTCACGCTAAAAAGATCTCCCAGAAATCATATTTACCCAACGTTCCCCCTTATCTCAGATGTAGTTTCTCAGCCAAGAGACATGCTCGGAGTTCAAATTCTGTTTCTTTACCTCAGAAGTGGAACTGCAAGGCTAACAATCAATAGTCACCTAAATAGTTCAGTCATTGCTGTCAAGATACATCTCTGAAACGTCTCTCAACAAACTTCTCCTCAGGGGCGCATACTGTGACAAAAAATGCTGTCTATGTATAGAGATCACTAGGTATTGAGACAGACCCTTAGTGAGCTCTCTACATAGCATATTATGTCACAATTTGCACCCCTGACAAGAAGTCTGTCTCAATTCTTAGATACCTCAAATAACAAACCTGATTTTGACCGAATAGGAAGAGACATCGAATGCTTCCTCAGTTGTAAAAGCAATCCCACAATGCAACACAGTGCAGCTTATGTTTGAAGATGGCAGATGCAAGTGGAGCAGCCAGCAGCAGGGCAAGCAGCGATGGGAAGTTCTTACATTTAATTCTACTAAAACTGATATAAAAACTACAAAAGCAGATCTGTGGTGGTGATACGCTGAAGCGGTTTTGACAGTGATGTCATCGTTGTCTAAACAGAGCATCTCATTTTCATCTGTAGAGATTGCTACTTTGACAGCTGCCTACATTGTCACTGTCTAGTTGGACAGCTCACTGGGTATTGAAACAGACCTAAAGTGTACGAGTAGTTAGTTAGTGGTTTATATTACGGTACAAGTCAAATGTTTGGACACACACTCTCATTCAATGTTTTTCTTTTTTTATAATTTTTTGTCTCTCCTACATTGTAAATGAACACTGAAGTCATCCAGACTATGAAGGAACACATAAGGAATCATGTAGTAAACTTAAAAGTGTTAAACAAACCAAATCATGTTTTATATTTTACTTCAAAGTAG
Organism: Crenuchus spilurus; assembly: GCA_036984385.1. NCBI lineage: Eukaryota > Metazoa > Chordata > Actinopteri > Characiformes > Crenuchidae > Crenuchus > Crenuchus spilurus. Next base: position 40,675 of record BRDA01001101.1, on the reverse strand, counting down.
ACACACAACTGATGTCTCAAACACATTAAGAGGCAAGAAATGCAAGTCATGAACTCTTGACAAGACACAGCTGTTAACTGAAAGCCATTCCAGGTGACTACCTCATAAAGCTGACTGAGAAAATGTCAGGAAAGCTGCATCTAAGCAAGAGGTGCCTACTGTGAAGAATGTCAAATATAAACATATTCTGGTTTGTTTACTTGTTTGTTTACTAAATAATTACATATGTATTTATTCATAGTTTGGATTTCTTTAGTATTAATGCACAATGCAGAACATTTTTAAATCATGAAAAACCACTGAATGTCCATGTCACAAGGCAGGTAGCAGAGATGAGCCAGGATGCAGCTGGTTCACACAACACGGGTTTCACAATGTGACAATATATGCTTGACAACACAATAACGGACCCCAACTGTTACTCTTAAGTCCAGGGCTCCAGAAGGGCATAACAGGGGTCGCGGCTTTCGTGGATGCCGGGACTGGGGGTGTGGCTCTCCAGTCCGCTGGGACTGGAGGCGTGGCTCTCCTCGGCCACCATGACAGGGGGTGTGGCCTCTTCTGCCACCACAATAGGGGGTATGGCTTCCTCTGCCACCATGACAGGGGGGACAGGCAGAGCTGGGGGTGTGGCCACTGGGACAAATGGAGTTGTAGGTATGGTGGCTGGTTCTGCCACTGCATCCGAGGCAGTGCTGGTGATCTCTGTCGCATTGACCAGTGGCGTGGCGGTAGCTTCAGTCCTTTGTAAGCTGCAGCGCTTCTCCGCTACCGCCTCTGCTTCTCCACCCCCACACGCTTCTGCTTCTCCACTCACAAACGACCATGATTAACTTTAATACTGATGAAGATCTGATGATGAAATGTGGATTAAATAAACCTCAGTATGTGTGAAAAAGACATGCATGAGTACAGTGCAAGTTGACAGGTGTTCATTTATGATGACTAATATTCACAGCTGTTGGAGTGGAGGACGGCGCCCTTCCAGCCTTCTCCATTGGACACCTGCGAGACATTATAGCTCTCAGTTATCCTCAGTGGGCACAGCACGGGACGTTGCTTATTTCACCCTGAAAAATTGTGCGATATAAGGTATCAGTGCACAGGACAGGAGGAAGGGTTCATGGTGCAAACGAAGATACAATGGAGAAAGAAAGCTGCTAAAAAGAAGACGTCGCTATGCAAACCACATCACTGATCATGCCTGATCAGGAAAAAAGACCTGCATGCTGGACATTTTCAGCACATGTTGTAATATCAGTCTTTGTCACACAGTCTGAGGTTTATTTAATCCATTTTCATCACCAGATCTTCACTACTATTAAAGTTATTCACGATTGTTTGGGAAGAACACAGGACATCCATTACCCAAATATAAATTCTGCTGACAGTAATTGTTATATTCACACTCATTGATATTTCCTGTACAGTAAATTACATCATAACATTTAATGTAACAACTACTACAAATCTGTCTTATGTTTATGTAAATATGTTAAAATATATACTTTTAGCCTTATTATCTTATATCCTATTCTAAACCATCTACTCTTACTTCTGTATGTGTTGCTACTGTAATGCAATGCAATTTCCTACTAGATCAATTATCATTATACCGGCCAAGTCCTAGCCTATAATTCTTGGGGAAAAAGTGAATTTACAGTCTAACGTAGTAGCACACAAAGCTTAACCCATGTCTGACTAATCAGGTAATCAGCTTTGCAGACTTTCCAAGTCTTCTTTATTATGGTTGCAGCCTAATCACGGCATAATTCAGAAATATGCTTCTGTCTGAAAAGGATGTGTGGCAAACCAGCCATGCTAGACAATAAAAGATTCTCCACACGCTCCCTGCAGCTTCATAAGGAGCTTAGGAAACCCTGATTTAAGAACAACATTGTTTTCTTTGCCCGGGCCAATCAGCCGGCTTGCGAAAGATAACAAATTCAAGTCCCTCGAGTGAATCACATCTGATTTATGCACAGTTTGGGAGTGGTGTGATTTGGAACACGAGGACCGACGCAGCCGGGTTTGGGTGACGTGCGCCTGCTCGGCTGCCCCTTTGATTGAACCCGGGAACATCTCCACAGCGGTACTTCAGCGCAGCGAGGAAAACAAGAAAAGGCTCTTATTTCATCTGAGACGAGAGGGAGTTAAAGGTGTGTTGTACGCTGTCTCCTGACGTGCTGTTTGAGACAATGCATACAAATCTCAAAGAGAAAAAGCCCAAATTCAAACAAACACAAAACACAATCACGTTTCGTGTGCTGGTGCATATTTAGGAGATGTTGATACTTGAGTGGAAACAATTTGAGATTTCCAGAAGAACTGTCCTCTTTGGTTTTTTGATATTGATTATATTCTCACCACCGTTCCGCTGCTTTGATATCACCATTTCCATAAATGCCACTGGGAATGTGGAAAAGTTCAAAGCTGTCTGATCTCCAAAGCAGAACACCATGGACACGATGAAGTGATGAAGTACAAACAATCCCAGGACTCCACAAAGAATCTGACACACAGCGTAGGCAGATACTTATCAGGACATGCAGGGAATGAGAAATGTAGAGGCATGCCGAGTGTGCTACCCATTAAAAGTTGATGAAATACTTGGAAAGATTTACAGTACAGAGCTGAAGAGGACTGGAAGCTCACTGCTGCCTATTAGCTGCAAGATCCACAGTGATCGGACTGATCATGAAGGCAAATTCCTATCAGAGTGGGATCTACATTATACAGTAGTGTTGAGTAATGGAGAACCTGGCAATATGATCATGATACAGAGGTTATGCCAAAGTGTACTCATACAATCCTATGATGCTGTTGTAGTGTTAAGGTACTGATATGGTGACAGTAGAGAAAGTGTCTAGAGTACCGGTAGGTTAGAGTAGCTGCTTGGTGAGCCGCTGGTCTAAGGAAGGCATCATGCAGAGATCACAGGAGTCCGTTTCAGTACTTTATCAGGCCTTTGTTGGAGTAACTGTTCCTACTGCCCAGGCTACTATTAGATTTTCAAGCATTGCTGTGAGGATTTGGTTGCATTCAGCAACAAGAAAGCTAGTGAGGACGCAATGTTGGATGATTACCACCCCACCTCATCCCCAACTCCTCAAGTCATCCTAAAAGTACTGGAACACAGTTCTATTGCTCCACAGCTCAATGCTGGGGGGCTTCATGCCATCCCATCTGGCATTTGACATGGTGCCAATAGGTTAACGTTTATCTGCTCCAGAGAGTCATATTGTATTGTCACTACTTCTCTGCAGGGACTAGACAAGCTGTGTGTGAACATCAGTGTCAGTAAAGGTGCAACTTAAAGTAGCTGAATGCATTCATCAGAAGGTGTGTCAACAAACATTGTATATTGTGATACTATAAATAAGGTGTTTTATAGCGATTTTTAAATATAATTCTAAGGGTGCTTTCCAACCTACAGTTTGGTCCAAACCAAAATAGCAGGTGTGAAAGGGGCCACGAACCACGGTCCGGACTGAAGGAGCAAAATTTGGTCCGACTAAAAGAGGTGGTCTCAGTCAGGATCTACTGAACCATGGTCCGGGTCGTGTGCAGTGTGAAAACACTTTTCTAGAAGGACTTTCGGACCAAATACAGGAAGTTGACACAGGCATTAACAAGATTCAACAACAATAACAAAAGTAAAATAAGTGGAACATCAGCAGAAATGAGCCGTGGTAGCACATGGAGCGAGGAGGAGAAGACATGTTTAATATAATTTTGGAAAATGTGAAAAGTCAGCTTAAAAACTGACAAAAATACTGAAATGTGCAGCTTATTTTCTGAGAGAGAAAAGATGTGACAGAGCAACCTAAAGAAACTGCGGCAGCGGTATATAAAAGTATATAAATGCGTCAGACGCACGTCCTACTACAAACCAATCGGTGTCGAATGTAGGAAGACGCACCCCACATAAGTGATGATGACAGCACGTGGGCGTGTCATAATAAAAGTCTTTGGTGCGCTCACTAAAATGCAGTGTGAAAACAAACCTAACCGGACCAAATATATACAAAGTAACAAACACGCAAACCTTGGTTCAGACCATGGTCTGGACCTTCAGGTGTGAAAGTACCCTAAGTCTTAAAATTGGTTCTAATTGTGTAATTCAACTTTTTAAACAGAGATTTATTACTAAAAGTTGAAACCCTACTCTTTCTACTGGAATTGTTCATTTCTAATTATTTGTGCTTTTAATTCCACTTCAAATAAAACAGAAATCAAATATTTTAGTGTTTAGAAACTTGGTTACAGTTCTTTACTGATATTTGAATCCCAAACAGATAGAACTGAGCACTCAGTTTCTGTCCTACTGCCCTCTTGTGGCACAAATCTGAGTTGTAAGATGAACCTATATAAAGTGCAGTCAATGCTGATTAGCTTGAAAAAATGTTTTTCAACATTTTGCATTTATTTTATGTAGTTCCTGTATACAAAAACCCTAGGATTTTGGCATGACAGTGAATCCTTACAAAATATAGTGGGGTTTTAAACAACTTAATCACCTTTGGTATTCGCTGAAAGTCAAACATGAAACTACAGCTTGTGTGACTGTCAGTTTGTCATCCTCTTGTGCTTCAGCAGTGCTGTTAAAGAAGGCCAGATGAGATCTTTCTTACCTACTGCAGCAACAATAATTCTATTACTGCAGAGACACTGCTAGCTCTTCAGGTTATATTCTATTATTTGAGCTGCTATTTCTACTTCATATAAACCAGGCGTCATCTTTTTAGAATAAGGATTTAAAAACATATTAGTTTCAATCCTTTACTGATATTTTAAATCACAAACAAACAGAGCAGAACACTCGGTGTCTGTCATATTGAAAATCACCATACCATAAAACCACAAACAGATAGTCTTGTGATGTGTGGACAGACAAATCAGTTTTGATCACTTAGTAATAACAGTGTGAACAGTCATCTAAGCAGATCTGATCTGAAAAACACATCCAATTTGCCTGCCTGAATGTAGCCTTAGGGCAGCACCTGCTGTCATGTAAATCAGTCTGATGTGCCTATTTAAAAATGTAAATTAGGGCTGTGCATTACCAAGACCCTGGTGATAGAGCTGAAAGTGATTAACCATGTACTCCATACAATGTCTTACTCTGACTTCTGATTCCAGATTAGGGAACATCCATATCCAGATATATAATCATTGGGCTCTCAAACCAGTGGACACATACCTGCTCATCCAGAGGAAACAAGCACCAGCTCCATTACTAGCAGCAGCCCCAGTGGAAAAGCAGTATGAGTGACACTGATTACATGACTGAATTATGCAGAAACTTTTCATCCATGCAGACAAACGCCCACATTCTGAAAAGTGCATCAACAGAAGGAGGAGAGGAGCATGCTCCTGATGGCCTGACAAACCCGCTCTCCTGATCTGACAGCTAACCTTGTTGAACTGTGTGCCTGAGCTGAAAGCTAGAAGATGATGTCCTTACTGCGGCTGACATGAGCCTGACCTGTTTTACTGGAAGTGGAGATTTGAGGCGCAAAGGCCAAATGTCACATGATGGCTGTTATTGATGTTTTTTTTAAAGCCAGAAAATAAAGAAATAAAAAGAAGGATGACAGCTAAGCAACAAGGAAAAAAATCCTGATATTCAGCTCAATCACAGAGTGTGTGAGCACCGTTAAAGCACTCTGCAATCTGTCACTCTCCACGAACAAAACATCTCTGCATCTATCTGGGTTCAATCTACCATCTGTAACTTCTTCAGACAGACATTCTCTGAATAAACCAAAATATGAACAACAACCTTGATTAAGCTTTTTGCCCAACTCAGCTTCATCACCATTATAATCATCACCATTATAGTCATCATCATTATCATCATTGTCATCATCATCATCCTCATGATTTGCCTTATTTTGTGCTGAGTAAAAAAGCACAAAACGGATTGTTATCACTGCTGCCTCTCCCTAGTTACATTTAAACTTGTGGATTAAACTACCGCATATCATTTACTGCTCTGCTATACCTGCTCTTGTGTAAATGTCATATATACTTAATTAAAAATACAAATTAAGCCAAGAACTTACCCAGCCAAGATACATGTGTTATGATTCAATTTCAACATAACAACTGACACATAGTCTGACACTATAAGAAAGGTGATAATGTCACATGGCTGTGGCCAGGAGAAGACGGATACAGTGTTGGGTTTGAACTTGAGGCTTTATTATAAAAACATGAAATACTGTGGCTGTGGCTTGGCTGTGAATGAGATAAAAACCGTGACAACATACACAGTGCTATGAGGAGGTACAGGTTGACAATACATGACCATGGTGACAAACAATGACGGACGAGGACTGTGAGACACTAGGGAGGCTTCATAGCAAACAATCAAGACAGATAATGAAACAGCAGGGCTGTACAATGACATGACATAACTGGGGGTGGAGACATGACATGAACAAGACACATGGAAGATGTAAACAAAAGCATGTGGTGACAAAACTGCACATGGGAAACATAAACAAAAAGCACATGGAGAGAGATGGGGACAGCCGCGGTGGGAGTTTTCACAGATATATATATATATATATATATATATATATTTTTTTATAATAAATTTTAGGAAAACTGTCAGCAGTGTGTCATTATACTACTTGTGGTAAGGGGTTTAAACACAAAATAATGAACCACTTTCTGCCACCAATCTTAACATCCATCCATCCATCCATTATCTTCTGCTTAATCCTGGTCAGGGTCACGGTGAGTCCCCTACCTCTTCACCGGGCACAGGGCATGGTATTACACTATCCTAGCTAAACCCAGGACAGGGCACCAGTCCATCACAGGGCACACACACAATTTAAAGTCCTGTAAAATATTAACGTCTGTACTGTGTTGGGATAATCAAAATATTGTAAAACTCAAATGCATTAATATTTTGTTACACCTTTTATAAATAAAAAAAAAAACATACTAGCCACAGCACAAGGCCTCACTGGTGCACATGTCACTCTAGGAGTATATAAGTGTAATATGGTACTGTGTCCATACTGTACATCTCCAGAAAGAGCAGCACTAATTCCTTCAATAAGTCATTGAGTTCCTTTAGAGGACATTATTCCCTGCTGCTGCTATGAATCAAGAACCTTCCTCACACAACTTCCCTGCTGACCTTGGTCATGTGAGAGCACTGCCTTGGCAGCCCTCCACGTAAAGATGTTTTCACCTGTAACTCACTGTGAGTGCTCTCTTGTGAATAATGTGGTAGATATGAGGCCAGACCCTGAAAATGATGTGCATGCTATTATTAACGTGAGCAGCAGACATCCAAGCAAAAGGTCTGGCTATAAAGATTAGTACAACACCACTTAAAGGGCAAATCCAGCAATTTTTCTAAATGTCTGTGGACTTACACTGAAGTAAATAAATATGTCAACAGATTTAAACAAAGCTATTTAGAGCTATTTAGTTTTGGTGCAAGATGCTCTATTCTAGAGAAACTCATTTCTTAACAACCAGCTGATGTTTTATTTACTTTAAAATAAACAGTGAACCATCACATCTTCTGAGCTGGCCAATTAACATCAATGTTTTTGTATTTTATGTGCACAGGACTGATTCTGGGCTTCTTTAGGTGGGTGAGGGGCTTATTATTAGTGATTGATAAACTGATTATTGCTGTTTTTAGATAATCAGCATTAGAGGATCATTTTTAAACAATCAGCCTGTGTTCTCGAGGCCAGATAACAAAACAAAAAAGTGCACATTTACATGCACATCTGCAGGTAGTCTTATCAGTGTGGCTGCTGTAGAACAATGTCAGAGCTCACTCTAGTGTCATCCTCACCCCTCTACAGGCAGAGGAAGGCATGTGTGACAAACCTATCCTTTCCTTTCAAGTCAAAAACTAATTTATTTTTTATATTTATAATGTATGTAAGACACAACATGACTGCAGCATTAAATATCAGCCATCAACCACCCTGCACTCAAAATATCAGCATCTGCCACTGAAATCCCATACAAGTCCATCACTACTTGTATTATTTCTGGTTTTGCTTTCAGACAGAATTCCATTGACTGCATCACTTTTCTGAGTACAGGTCTGTAAAGAATCAGGAAGTAGGTTCACTAGCTATGTTCAGACGGCAGGCAAATCGAATTTGTTTCGGATAACTGTCCACACTGTTATTAGTAAGTGATCAGATCTGATTTGCCTCTCTGCACATCACAAGTCTGTTTGGGTTTATGTAGTAATAGGGCAGGAGAATAATTACAGCCATGCTGGTGATGTGGCTTCATAGTTGCCAGATTTGCAGTTTTACCTCAAAATTGTGGTATTTATTTTAATGCACTTGTGGGTAAAACTTCAGAGGTGGTGAGGTGTTGGTTTACGGGAAAAATGAAGTGAACACAAGATCGCCAATTTTAGGAGAAGCAGAGAACAATTTTCTGGAACACTTCCAGGCTCCAAAACTGTGTACACACTTGACCAAACCTATCAACTCTCTAAAAAAAAAAAGCTACGCTAAAATACTTATCTGATGGGGTTTAAGCACGAAAAAAAGTAACTGAAAGTTGATGTAAGAAGTGGGCATCAACCACCGGACTTTAAGACAATGTTATAAAATAATCAGACCTTTGCTCAAAATATATTTTTGAAAACCAAAGCTAGACACACTGCTGTTATGGTTAATGAATTGAATGGCCTCCAGAGACCCCACCTACTTTCACAGTTCTGTCACATGATGGGGAATGGAGCAGGGTGTGGTCAGTTCTGGGTTTGGTTTAGTTACTGTACTATGCCGTACCACACTGCACTGTCCAGTCAGAAAACATCAGTTAGGTATAGTGGCCTTAATCAATATTTAATAGAACTCAGAGGAGACCCATAAAGAGACAGAATCAATGAAAGTCAATATGGGAGACAGAGGGGCTGGTGGCCTCCTCAGCAAAAATCAATTACGGGTTGTCTACATTGCTGTGGGATACTGGGAATATCAAGGGGGCATCAAGAGCAAAGGGCAGATGCTTGAGCATCCACAATCCCCTACTCTGCATGTGTGATAGAACTAGAAACTAAACCCTAGTGTTGACCATTACTATCCACTGCAATCTCATGTTGTAGCAGGTGAAGCAAATGCTGTGAGTGTGGGAGTAGTGCTGTCCTCACCTCTTGTTTGGGAACGCTGATGTAACCAAGGTGGGGCTGAAAGGCCTTATGCGGCTGCCGGGAGAACATCCAGTGGCTGCTGAAGGTCTGTCCCAGCACAGGCTGCAGCAGGAAGTAGGGCTTCTCTGAGTAGTTGACCACCACCACAAAGAGAGACACGGCCACAATCAGGCCGGTTGCTATCACCGACTTCTTCTAGAATACAGAGAAAGAGAGGAGTCATCTCATTTGATCAACTCATAGTTTGCTGTGATGGGAAAAGAACAGCCAACACAATATTTACAACCCAAAATGTGTGTAAAAAAGGCATTAAAAACGAGAGAAAAATGTTCTGCTGCATGTAAATAACACTGAGGACACGAGAACAAGAAAAGGGCATAATAAATGCCAGTGACGTTCTCAGAGATTACTCTCTGAAGAACCTTCAGCATCCACTCTATCAGAAACTGCTACCTAATACACCAGCTCACTAATCACCTAATGAGTCCCCTCTAGCTTATAGGTCTACTGTATAGATGTATAATTACACTCCACAGTCCACGTGTTGTGCACTTTATTAATCCCCTCAACCTCATTCATCACTGGTCAGTTTCCAGATATTATTTTGGTTGTGGACCTTTCTCAGCACAGCGTGGGAGGATCCGGTGCTGGAATGAGACACAGTCTGTGCTGGAAAGAGAGTGGTCCTCCCTAAATATCCACCCAAGAGTAGCTCTGAGGTCGTAGACTGACTATTTGCCATCAACAGATGGCCTCAAATGGTGCATGTCCACTGGGCAGTACAGTGTGGTATGACACAGCATGGTACACAGACCATTTCCCATTGCATACAGAACTGTGAAAGTAGGCGGGTCTTCTGGAGAGTGTGGTGGAAAACACAGGTCCAGTACTGGTGATTGGAAATGATGATCATAGATTTGTATCTGTACCTTTAAATATAGTACCATACCATATCATACCCTAAGTACCATATCATACCCTAACGTATGATACCATGCCATACCACACCATATCATACCATCAAGTTTTTTGTCCCCGATCCCGATCCGAGTCATTCATTTTGAGTGTCTTTCAATATTTTCTAGATATTTTCTAGATAAGAGCTAGATCACACAGTTCACATAGTGCACACTTCAAGTACATTGCAGTTATTACAATTAATCCAATGTATGTTTGACAACTAAATAGCTCTGCATTGCATTAACAAAAAATTACCTGCATCCCAGCTATTGCTTAATGTTTTTTTTATTTTTACCAAATAAAAGTAAACAAACTTTTTGTATGAATTCAGCTTAGTGAGGAATAATCACAGTTCCATTTTGAACATAACATCCACAGTCACAATACATAACACAGTTATGTTGTGTAATGCAGGGATATAGTAAAATGGTGTAGTAAAAGAAATCCCCACTCAAAAATTCCACTCGCAGGTGGTTGCAAACCTTTTTGTAAAGCTCCGGCAGAGCCATTTCCAAAATGCAGTGCCGCAATGGTCGGGTATACCGTGGCTCTAAAAGCTCTAAAAGGCATCATAAACCTGTATTTGTTACTTGGGAAAAACCAAGTCAAAGTCATTTTTTTTCAAATATGAGGTATATGTATATTTTGGAAAGAGCATCGTTAAAGCCTCACACTAAATTTCAGCTGATTATCTCTTATACTTTCTGAGATATAGCATTCAGAGACATAGCATACTGAAGCTTAACTCAGTTTATTTGTGTCACAAGACATTAATACATCAGAAATGCTTAAAAGTCCAAACTAATCCAAATGAAGACTGAAAGATGAGCATGGCTACAGTCACTCTGTTTACATCAGCTGAAGACATCTGACCTGCTCACGTTTGGTGGATGGATGCATGAGCTCAAACATGTTTCTACAGTGAAGAGAAGTAGTTCAGGAGCCGAATGACACCCAACAAGCTTGTGCACCTCCGCAGTAGAAGTAGTTCTACATCAGGATTCGAGGGTTCACGGAAACCCGTTTTTCTGGTACAATCTGCAAATTCGCTGAATGGCTTGCTGCACAAAAACAACTTTTTTGGTGAGTTTAAGTTTTGTTTGTGATACCTATGACAGATATGTGAGACTACTGTATTTCAGTTACAGCAATAAAACCAAGTGGCTAATGTTTTGTTTCTAATGTGAGTGCTAGGCTGAAAAACACATTATCTCAATAAGTTACCCAGCGACTTTGGCTGGGTTTTCCCAGGGGTCTCATTTTCTACCACGGTGATAGGCTGGTCATCCAGAGCGATGAATTCAACGACCTTCTCTGTAATCTTTTTGGCCATGTCACTGTCTTGAGAAAACTTCTCTCTTCTTTTAAAAGTTTCTGTAGTGTGTGTTGCTTAGGTGCAGCCTTTACCTGAGTTGCCTGAAAAAATTCACTGTATTCGGCGGAGTGTTTATTTTTTTAGATGCCATATCAAATTAGTAGTATTGAACGCAGCTCTGCTACTACCGTCTCGTGAAACACTTGCATTGCAGACATTACACTTGGCTGTTGGACTTTTCAATTTAAAATATTTCCACAGTGCAGACATTATAGCCACAAACTGCACTCTCCGATTACGACGGCTGCATTGCGGCTGACGTAAAACAAAGGATCGGGCTTAGGTTCGTGTTCAGTAAAGCCAATTCCAATTAGTTAAAATATGCCTTGATCATCCCGATTCCGATCTGTGAGATTGGATCAAGACAACCCTACTGTACCATGACACAACGTATCATATCATAATGTACCATAACATATACCATACCATATTGTACCACATCACCCCCTAACATACTATACCACGCTTTACCATACCATACAATAACACACACTATACCATACTGTACCATACTATATCATATCATACCATACCATAATAATCATATTATACCATAGTGAACTATATACTGTACATACCATACCGTACTGTATCATAACATACCACACAATACCACACCGTACCACACTGCACCATACCTTCTCATACCATACCATACTGCCCAGTGGAAATACACCATAACAGTACACCAGTAAGATGTAGTTACATGGAAGTAGTTTCCAACAACCTAGTTTTTGTACTTCATTATAATATATATGTATATTTATCTGAAGTGTCCAGTGAGTGTATTTACTCTCCAATAACTCTGGATGCAGTGCATGATACCTTTCATCCGCAGAGAACAGACTAAAATGTGTACCAGGTGCTGAAGTCAATTTGCCAGGCTAGTTATTGCCTTGGTCTAGCACCTGCCAAGTGGGAAGTGTGTATGATTACATTCAGAAGCCAAATTACACACTGGCATCTCATGCTGCATTCCTTCTCTCATCCCTGCCGTGAGGAGCAAGACATTAAATAAGAATAAGGCAGCTTTCCGGCCCGCCTCCCGTACAGCTCTACTCTGGAGCTCAACCACAAGCACTGAGGTGGAAAAGTGCTCTGCCCAATGAATACTTCATCTTTCACTAAAGGCTGAGGCTTTCTGCACCTCCAGCTCTGTCTGAGAAGACAAAGCAAGCAGTGAAGAACGTCTTGCTTTTAGATACCAGGATTTGAATTGTTTTGATGGACAGATAATGACTTATCCTCGAACCTAATGAGTAGTAGTAACAGAGCACAATGGCCACATTTGGCCAGATGTTGTCTCAATCAGGTGTTTAAATATAATTGTAGTCATTACATAAACAACATCAAGTTTGAACTCTTGTGTGATACATTATTCATGGAATCATGTAAATGCTTTTGACTGACTGATAATGACAATAAGTTTTGCAATCCCAGAAGTCTGAGAGCTTATTTAAGATCTAAATGAGGCTTGAGTAGAGTGAGAGATGTCTTGGTTAAGTCATTTGACAAAAACAACTGGGCTATTTAGGTGACTATTGAGTTCTAGTGTTTACTAGAACGTCAAATGCTAGCATCACAGCACCAGTTCTAAATTAATGAAGCAAAATCTGGACTTTTCAAACATTTCTTGGTTGAATGACTGGATGAACCATTTTTAGGACTCCGTGTGTTCTACATGACCAAACGTAGAGTGGAAGAACAAATTATTTTCATATTAAAATCACAATTTTACATCATTAAAAAGTTTTAAGTGGGGAAATTAAACCTAAGACAGAGCTTATGATCTTTCTGTAGATAAGTTGGACCAATTTAGATCAAGCAAACCTCCATGTGTTGTGGTATCACAACTACAACGTACTGGTGATCTGAAAAAAAGTAGATATTCTGATCTCTTGGTCAAAAATATCTGGTATACTAAGCAAAAACTAGGCCTGAACCTTAATTTTAGAACATAATAGCAATTTAATTCACAGTCACAATATTAATTAGACATTTTCCCCAAATTGTTCAGCCCTAATCAAAAGTTATTCCTGTTATTCATACAAACATTAAACTAATTACATCCCATTTTTGACACCAATATAGACTAAGGACTGATTTTCCAGGACAAGAAAATACAGACCTCTGCATCTGCATTAAGCTGTTTAAAAGTAATAGATATGAAAGTAATTCTGCAAGACAAGATCCAATTCAAGGACTCAGATGACAGACATTTTTAATTACTGATAACACAAGTCCCAGCATGGTAAGGGCTTACAAACCCTGCACTAGAGGATTGCTGTCAGCTGAGGTTCAATTCCTCGTCGGGCAACTCAAGGATTTCATGCTGAACTTTCAGGGAAAGCACTAGCTTAAATATTTTCATTTTGAGGAACTTTAAAGCTATTCAGGATTTCACGCACTTGGAATGGAAGTGAAGATAAACATTATCAAAGCTACAAGATGGGAGTTCATTTATAGGGAAAACAGCAATGCCATCCAATGTCAGAAACTACTGACATAACATCATTAAAACCATCTATCACCCAGTTCAAACTTCATCCAGATCTTAATAAAAGTCTCACAGACCAGTCTGAAATTTGGTGTCATTCATTTAGAAGTGGTGCTGTGATGTGAACACTGCTAACAAACACTAGAACTCAATAGTCACATAAACAGACAAGTTTCTGTAAAAAAATCATAACCAAAACTTCTCTCAACCCACTTAAACCTCATCCAGATCTTAATGAAGGTCTCACAGACTAGTGGATGTGGTTTAGGGCACAGTATGACTTACTGTACATTTTAAAAACATATAAAACCTCATAACTACAAAAAGACAGTTCAGACAGCAGCAGGGCTGGTGGAAGACTGATACTGGGTCAGATTCCTTATGATACTTATCACTAAAACTGATTCTACAGCACTTGGGTGTCCAAGATGGCCGACACAGCATTCAGCTACACAAGTTTTTTTTATATATATAGTTCACAGTAAGTCATATTGTTTCCTAAACCACATCTACTAGTCTGTAAAACCTTCATTAAGTTTTGAGTGGGTTGAGGGATATGTTTTATATAAAATGTCTGGGCTATTTAGGTGACTATTGAGTGTCTGATAACAATTTTAATATTGCAGTTTTAGTTGAATAAAGCTACATTTTGGAGTCCATAAAACCTGAATTAAGATTTGAATGTGGTTTGAGCAGGTTTAGACTTGTTGCTGTTGACTGGGTCGTTTAGGTGACTACTGTTCGTTAGTCTCAAAGCTCCAGTTGTAAAATAAAGAAGCAAAATTTGAAGAGTCTTGTCTGACTACATCTGGAGTTATGGAAAATCATGTCAATGATAAATATTGGTTGCTTTCTATTGGCTCAAGATTGTAATTGGCAAGGTTAAAGGTCACCTATATGAAGCAGTACTAACCTCTAATGGAAGGAAATGTATTCAGCTCTCTTTATGACAGTCCTTTCCCTAGTCAAGTCAATTAAGATTTTGGCCAATTAAATTTTTGGGTTCAGGCTGATCATAACTTTAGGCCACTACAGGACATGGCATCCATTGAAGATGTTATTTCCCTCAGCCATGAAACAAAAGTCATGTTCCACTCATGCAAAGGCCAAAGGTATCGACCATGGAGTCTTTGAAGTTGTTCGCCGTCTTGCCTGATCCCTGGCTTGTGTGCGGAATAACGGGGGTGGCTGCGTATGAAGCCCTCGGGCTCAGATCTTTCACATCAAACGTCTCAGAGGGTTTTGGAGACTGCACTTCTCAGAAGGACATCAAACACAGTGAGATGACACAAAAAAACGGCCATTTAGAGTTCACAGTCAAATCTTTTGCACAATGTTACATCACTATCTTGTTCGTAGGCCAATAACCAAAGTTCTGTTACAAAGAAGAGTGATGATGGAGATCGTTATCTTGATACACAAGAGATTCTCATGCATATAGGTCCAATGTGCTTTGTGTAAAAACTCACTGCTTTAAATACAACATGATGGTGCTGGAACTAATAGGGTCCTTTAATGATGCAATGATCCACACTGAGCAGCGGACTAGCAGCCGCTCGCATGGGAAGTTGTTAAGAGTCTCGGATACCAAAGAGAAAAAGAACAGTGAAGAAAAAGAGAGATAGAGGGAGAGAGACAGAGAGAGAGCATCCATCTGGCCCACACTTGTCATTCTCATCTGTTCGGGTGGCATGGAACGGAAGAAAAAAAAAAAAAAGAACAGAAAAAATCCTTCACCTTCAATTTCAATCTGAAACCACAAATCACAGCAAAATGGCGCGTCAGATCTGGGGGCATCGCGAGGGCTCGGGGTGGAAAGTCGATGAACTTCCATGGACGGCCGACACATGACTTGCCTCATCATCCCACTATCCATCAGGATAATCATCGCACAGGCTCTACGTTCTGCACAATTTCATCCATTACAGCCCTTTCATGGAGAGAGGGATTAGAGAGAGTGATAGAGAGAGTGACACAGAGAGTAACAGATCGACAGAGTGAGAAAGAGAGAAGAGGACAATAGCGCCATCACATGTTAATACTCTGATATTAACCAAAAAAATGGTCAGTTACAAACACCCATAGAATTTCCTGGTCCTAATCGGCCTCCAGAATGGACCACAAAGACCCAAGAACCACTTGGCACAACAATGGAGAAGAGGCCAATGACTTTTCCTGCTGTAGGAATAAACGCTGTCTGGAACAACCCCAGGTAGTAAGTATACCTTTACTAAACAACAGTGTTTACATTAGCATAACCCTGGAAAATCACATTGGGCCAAAGACATTTTGGTCGTTAGTTTGCCAACCAATATTATAAATATCTGAATATTTGAGTAAGGCCAATGACTTAGCCAGCTGTAGGAATAAACATCTGGAACAACTGCAGGTAGCATGTAAACCTTGACTAAACAAGTGTTTACACTGGCATAACCTTGGAAAATCGCATTGGGCCAATGACATTTTGCATGTTGGTTAACCAACCAAAATTTGACAGGGGGCATGAATTGGTCTTACGTTAGCCTGACTGGTTTACACTGGTCTTGTTTTAGCTTGACTTTGGTTGCCAACAATTATTTGACCTTGTACTCTAAGTTGCCCAGCTGTTAACCAATGTTTGGCATTGGGATTGTGATGATATTACAGCGACTTATATCAATTCCGTAGACGGGCACAGAGCAGACGTTATGAGTAAATGGTAAATGGTAGCACTCTGGCGCTGACCTCCTTTCCTTCCCAACCATTATCTAATGCAGCTAAAGAGAATGACATAGTTCTGACGGCTGAGTGGAACATTCTATTGCTACCTGGGACTGTTGGCTCCAATGAGATTATGAGGGTTAACATTATAACAAGTCAAGTTCTCCAAGCCAAGGTCTCGCTAGACATTGCTATTTAGAGAGAGCGATTTCAGAAAAGGTGAGGAAAGGAGCTGTAATTGCGTGAAGTTATTGCTGGGCGACACACTGCCCTTTCAATAACTCAGACGGTGACAATTTTTACAGTGCAGAGATTACATTCTTGGTGAATCGTTCATACTCAGAAACGCTTTGTTAAAGGCCTTCATGAGGACGACGCATACATTCCCTGAAACCCTTACACACCCTTTCACGACTGCATAAATGCCCAGGGCTTCTTCCCAAGGCTACAGGCCAGTCAATAGAACGTGTTCAGCTGCTTTTTTATGAAGCTTTTCTTCTTAACAACCAGGCCCGACAAGAGTTTTACTGAAGCAAAGAGCAGCTCCAGCACCGTAATGGCTAACAGAGCCTTCTCACTAACACTCCTGTCTGTTAAAGCCAGGGTGAGTGTGTGTGTGTGTGGAGGGGAAGGGGGGGTGGCGGTTCAGGCTATTTCTGGACCTTCTCTCAACCTCATTTGAGCGGATATCGATCCCTTGCTCACAGCCTGAGCACCAGCCATCACTGACATCCTACACAGCCGTCTGGCAGCATCCCGTCTGCCACTTGACTGTGTGTGGGGGTTTGATTGCTCTCAGATGTATGCAGGGTATTAGGCATATCGAGGATGGAGGTTAAGTCAGACTTATACGCTGGTTATGCTAATGACTTATCAGAGAAGGTCGCATGAATGAAATGCACCGCAACTGTCGTGTTTAGCAGTAAGACATTCCTATGCCAAGAAGTCCTTATTTATTCAAGGATTCTTGGAAATATGAAACAAGACACTTATTCTGAGGTCATTATCATTCAGATCTTTACTCAACATACTTTTTTTTTTCCCTTCAGGTCGTTTTATCTCAGTGGTGTGTTTTCACAACCTCTCAAACTTTTAATCTCTCAAAATGAGGTTAAAATCTTACTCTGGTGATTGTAGACTAATGTTGCCTATTCAACATTTGCATTGTTTAAGAGATGCTCTTATTCAGAATGACTTACAGTTGGCGGTAGATGCCTTGCTCAAGGGCACATCAGTCATGACCTGCCCTGGGATCGAACCGGCAACCTTGCGGTCAAAAGACCAGATCCCTAACCACCAGACCACGGCTACACAGCTGCTCATTAATAGTGCTAATTGAGGTTGTTTACAGAATCTCCTATTCAAGCCATTAATGATGAAGTTGTTTATGGACTAATATCTCCTTCTGTAGTAATTGATAGTGTTTACTGAGGTTGTTTATGAGATAATATCACTTATTCCTCTGATCAAGTGCTGTATTGAGGTTGTTTATGTACAAACCGGGTTCCAAAAAAGTTGGGACACTAAACAAATTGTGAATAAAAACTGAATGCAATGATGTGGAGGTGCCAACATCTA
>BRDA01001100.1:0-21146 GCA_036984385.1 Crenuchus spilurus | reverse complement strand
GTTTACTTCTGTTGTGAACAAAGATTTGGTATTTTAAGGGATTTTATCCTGCCCTGGTCTGTTGATGTGCAATAAATATCAAAAGCTAGTCATTTCAACTGACTGTGAAAACTGCTTTTTCAAAAAATCCTTATTCTTTGACAACTTTTTTTTAACTGTAATGCAAATATTTACTTTCCCTGGTAACAGTTACTTTTATTATAGAGTAATTCAGTTACTAAGTTACTTTTTTGAACAAGTAGTGAGTAACTATAATTACTTTTTTAAAGTAACGTTCCCAACACTGGTCATGGCTATGGCTGCCTTCACCCAGACTCCAGCACCTGAGGCAGTCATGGCTATGGCTGCCTTCACCCAGACTCCAGCACCTGAGGCAGTCATGGCTATGGCTGCCTTCACCCGGACTCCAGCACCTGAGGCAGTCATGGCTATGGCTGCCTCCACTCAAACTCCAGAGTCCACGCCTCCAGAGATGTTCTAGATTCTGTGTTTGATTATGTTCTGTTCTAGTTTTAGTGTTTTCTGTTCTACTTTTGAAGTTTCATATTCCAGTGTTCTGTCTAGTGTTCTAGGTTTTGTTTTGTGCCATCTTGTTAGTTTCTCTCTGGTGTTTTATAGGTCATTGTTTCTTGTAGTCAGTGTTTTCTGTTTTGGTTTTTGTGTTCCTCTTGTTTTAGTGTTTTGTTGTAGTTTCCTGTTTTGGACTCTCTCGGGTCGAGCCAGCCCTAGGGGGGGATTCTGTCAGGCCTCCCCAGTCATTTGTCTTGAGTTTGTCTCCATCTTGTGGCCATGTGTCTTGCACCTTCCTGTTTTTTCACTTCCTTTGCCCATATTTAGTCTTTCTGTCTTGTCATCGTTCATTGTCAATTATCTCTCAGGTGTGTCAAGTTGATTAGTCCCTGTCTTTATAAGATCTGTGTGTTTGTCACTTCCTCATGGTTCATTTTGTAAGTATTCCAGTTTGTTAGTACTGTCTTGATGTCATTGGTTTTGGTCTAGTTTGTTTCTAGTCTTTATTAGTTCCATTTGTTAATCTCTTTAATAAATCTCATCTTTACTTTTCTCTGTGTGCATCTGCCTCTTCAGTTACCTTTAGTTTATTTAATTTCTTTAACCCATTGGCTACATACAGCCTCACAGTCAGTGGATAACAAACTCTATTCAGAAGATGCAACAATAATTTCTGAAAAGTTTCAGTTTGGAAATGACAGGGTTATTGGTGGATGACCTTTCACAACATGGAGTGTTGTGCTTGTTTTTAGTGGTGGACATGTTGTAAGACCAATCTTTTTTACACAGTCTGAAGTATACAGTCATGGCCAAAAGTGTTGGCACCCCTGAATTTTTTTCCAGAAAAAAGTATTTCTCCCAGAAAATTATTGCAATTACACATCTTTTGTTATACACATGTTTGTTTCCTTTGTGTATATTGGAACAACACAAAATAGGAAAAAGGCAAATTTGACAATTTCACACAACTCCAAAAATGGGCCGGACAAAATTATTGGCACCTTTTCAAAATTGAGGGTAAATAACTTTGTTTTAAGCATGTGATGCTCATTCAAATTCACCTGTGATAAGTAACAAGTGTGGGCAATTTAAAAATCACCTGAAACCAGATAAAAAGGAGAGAAGTTGACTCAATCTTTGCATTGTGTGCCTGTGTGTGCCACACTAAGCATGGAGAACAGAAAGAGGAGAAGAGAACTGTCTAAGGATTTGAGAACCAAAATTGTGGAAAAATATCAACAATCTCAAGGTTACAAGTCCATCTCCAGAGATCTTGATGTTCCTTTGTCCACACTGCACAACATAATCAAGAACTTTACAACCCATGGCACTGTAGCTTATGGCCCTGGACGTGGACGGAGGAGAAAAATTGATAAAAGGTTGCAATGCAGGATAGTCCAGATGGTGAATAAGCAGCCTCAATCAAGTTCCAAAGAAATTCAAGCTGTCCTGCATGCGCAGGGTGCATCAGTGTCAGCTCGAACTATCCGTCAACATTTGAATGAAATTAAACGCTATGGCAGTAGACCCAGGAGGACACAGAGACATAAAAAAGCTAGACTGCAGTTTGCCAAAATGTAAGTAAGCCAAAATCCTTCTGGGAAAACATCTTGTGGACAGATGAGACCAAGATAGAACTTTTTGGTAAAGCACATCAAGAAAAGAACACAGTACCTACAGTCAAATATGGTGGAGGCTCAAAGATGGTTTGGGGCTGTTTTGCTGCCTCTGGAACTGGGTGCCTTGACTGTGTGCAAGGCATCATGAAATCTGAAGATTACCAAAGGATTTTGGGTAGCAATGTAGGGCCCAGTGTCAGAAAGCTGGGTTTGTGTCCTAGGTCATGGGTCTTCCAGCAGGACAATGACCCCAAACATACTTCAAAAAGCACCCAGAAATGGATGGAAACAAAGCATTGGAGAGTTCTAAAGTGGCCAGCAATGAGTCCGGATCTAAATCCCATTGAACACCTGTGGAGAAATCTTAAAATTGCTGTTTGGAGAAGCCACCCTTCAAATATGAGAGACTTGGAGTAGTTTGCAAAAGAAGACTAGTCCAAAATTCCAGTTGAGAGGTGTAAGAAGCTTGTTGATGGTTATAGGAAGCGATTGATTTCAATTATTTTTTCCAAAGGGTGTGCAACCAAATATTAAGTTGAGGGTGCCAATAATTTAGAGTTTTGTGTGAAATTGTCAAATTTGCCTTTTTTCCCCGTGTTTTTTGTGCTGTTCCAATACACACAAAGGAAATAAACATGTGTATAACAAAACGTGTAATTGCAATAATTTTCTGAGAGAAATCCTTCATTTTCTGGAAAAAATTCAGGGGTGCCAACACTTTCGGCCATGACTGTATTTAATTCAAATTTTGTCACCATATTTTTGTACCCACAGTAATACACAATTGTGTGGGTAAAGAAGCAAACGAGACACGCTAGAGTTTGATGTAAATATTGTTAAAGTTTAAAAATGTACCAATCACTTCACAGTTCATACAGCACAAACATATACAGTAGCTATTTCAAATACTGTTTTTATGATGTTACAAAACCAATTAAGTTATTTATACACAGTAAGTACTGATTCATCATGTAATGTAGATTCTTGACCTTCATAGGTGTGATGCCAAAGCGAGGATTGGACGTAGGACAATGCGAAGTTTTCCGATTCTATAAGCTGGTGACTCTGAAAGGTCTAGTGGAGCCCATCTCAATGATAGTTCCACGCAGAGTGAGTGAGTTTGCACCGTACTGATGTGATTTATGTAGCGCTTTTGACTTCCACTTTTGATAACATTGGTATAAGGTGTCATGAGCTCAGCTTAGACAGAGGAATATCTGAATGAATAATGTCAGCATGAGAAATTATATCCATTTTCAGGCAGAGAAGTTCCAGGAGGATATCTACCCGCTGACCACAGCTGCAGAAGCAGCACTCACTGCTGAAGAGTGGCTTAGTGGAATCAATCAAGGTAAACAGCCATTCCATTCCATTTACTCTCATAATCATTTCTATATACATGACTGTGAATGTGTTACATAGGACCAGTGCTGATATCACTTAAGGAGAACTATAAGCGACCAAATCCAGGTGGCCCTAAAGCTGCTAAGCGGGAGAGGAGAGCAATGGTGATGAAAGGACTTGATCTGCTAGAAAATGTTTCTCCCAAGACAGACAATGAGGTATGCCTGACTGTGGATACATGGTGATAGTATCAAATAAAATAGCCAAAACAGTTCTACAGATGTGTACAAATGTTTGAACATCCCTGATCAATAAGGATGGACTGGCAATGTTGAAGTTCTGGAAAAGTCCAGAGGCCTCCAGCCTGACTTTAGGAATGGACTGGCCTGTAGAAAGTGAAACTAAAGTATACCCTCACCATGGGAGTTTCTAGCCCCTCTGCTAATTTAATTCCAAGCACCTGTTAAATAGTCTTTTTTTGTAAGTTTGTCCCCCATAAGCTGAAAAAACTTATATATATATATAAAAGATATATATATATATATATATTTAAAAAAAAAAAAAAAAAAAAAAAAAATTATATATATATATATATATATATATATAAAGATTAATAGAAAATACATATAAACTACATATTTAAACAAGGAAAATTGTCCCCCTCACCCCACCACTTCACAAATGGTATAATCCACTCTCTCTCATTCCCCTCCCCCGCATCTCTCTGGTGTGAAGTTTGCAGGCCTAAAGCAATGTTTCTAGAGTTCCCCCTGACCCCACTTAGGTTAACCAAAAATTCTGTGACCACAGCCACCATCAACCTCTCATGACCCCACTCCCCAATAAGCCTAAAGGTTTCAATAATTTATGATCACACTGGGCTCATCTTGCCAAAAGTCCAGGGCTAAATTTTCTCAGTCTCTCAGTGCTTGTAAAATTACACATTTTATTTATTTTCCAAGTGAAATTATTTTTATCTGAAATCTGTAGAAGGATGACAATGTCTCAAATTATGGTCACTTTGAAAATCAATGAAACATGTAATGTGAAGAGAGTGACTAAACTACAGACTGTAGAATATACGTGACTGTGTGTGTGTGTGTGTATAGAGGCCCACCTACCAAAAATAATTTATTTCATTAAATTAATGAATTACTCACAAATTAATTAATTACTCATAAAATTATCAAAATGATTGTGTTTGATAAATGACTGTATGTGACAAGATGAGATGCAGATAGAGATTTGATTGAATAATGCTGTAGAACTGCAATATCTATTTAACTTATACTATTCTTCTATATTTTGCCCCCTATTTGATATGACGTTTATGTTGATGACACAGAAGGTATATCATATTAATATGACTGTTTCGCTGTATGCTTGTTTTTCTGTGTATGTGTTCTTGCAGTTCCTGAGGATGTTCTACAGGCAGCAGGATGAACTTAAACGACTGCAGAAGGAGCTGAGTGATAAGGATGAACGAATCAGACAGTTGGAAGTAGAACTTTATAACCTGAAGAATGTGACTCATTAAATTCCTTTCATACATGAAGCACGCTGCACTGAACTATTCAAACTAATTGTGAACAATCATTAACACTAAACACTGGAAATACGCTATAATCCTACAGTATATTAATACATACTTATATATCTTAGCAGAGGAACATTAGACTGAATGATATCAACATGGGATCAGGTCTATTGCAGATATCTCTATGAAGTCTAACAATATGATTCTGAAACCTGGAATGCAGCATTCAATGTATACTTTGTATAAGAATGTGCAACGTCTAATGCAGTGTCTCACTTCATGCTAAACAAGAAAACATTAATATGATGTTCAGTGAAGTCATTGCTCAGGGTGGAGCTGGTGTATAAGGCACCAGTTAGGAATGGCTGAAACAGTCAGCGGCACAACCCCAGCATGTCCTGATTCACCAACAGATGGCAGTGAAGTCACACTGGAAGGATTTGTACTATTCTAAACATCTAAAATATCACAACTCAGACTCTTTTTACATCTGTGTAAAGTGTATGGTCCTATACATTTGTTGAATGTTACAGAAATAGAAATGTCAATCCTCTCAACATGTTGTAATGAACTATTCATATTTAGAATTTAATCACAAATGTTGATTTTATTTAAACATGACAAACATTATTTGAACTCGGGCCATAGCTGCACCCCAAAAAGCTGTTTTGACAGGTTTGATCAAGTATCATTTTAGTATCATCTTTTTTTCTTTCACAAACAGTCCTCAAATCTGCACGCTGTTTTAAGCATATTGACTCCAGAGACAGGAAAGCCGAGGCTTTGATGATGTCAGGGAGCTCCAGGCTTTATAATGTGTGAAAGAGATTTACATTTATTATAAAATTATATTCCGCTGAATTGACTTTAACTTATTTGCTGCAATATTTATGCTTACAGGTCTACTGCTCTAACGAGTTAAATATGTTATTCTAAAATAATAAAGCAGACTGACTTTGTTCGTAGTTTTGGAAAATAAAAGCTATTTGTGAATTGGTTTAAGACTTAATTTTAGTCCAATCTTTGTTGACTTTGTTGGCTTTACTTTCAATGGCCTTTACAGCTGAAAACACATTTTACGTATCAAAGCGGTAGTGAAGACAAATTAGTTTAAGTGAATAAATTATTATTAATTAAGCACTAATGATTTGGCGTGTCCTCATTCAGACATCTGCAATGTGAGTTAATGCCTCCTCTCTCTCTCTTTCTCTCTACTTTCTTTCTCTCTACTGTCTCTCTTTCTCTATATACTCTCTCTACTCTCTCTCTTCCTTTCTCTGTCTCTTTCTCTCTACTCTCTTTCTTTCTCTCTACTGTCTCTCTACTC
The DNA here is from genome assembly GCA_036984385.1 of Crenuchus spilurus. NCBI lineage: Eukaryota > Metazoa > Chordata > Actinopteri > Characiformes > Crenuchidae > Crenuchus > Crenuchus spilurus. Next base: position 14,809 of record BRDA01001100.1, on the reverse strand, counting down.
TCTCCCTCTCCACTCTCTAGCTCTTTCTTTCTACTGTCTCTCTTTCTCTCTACACTCTCTCTCTCTCTCTCTCTACTCTCTACACACTCTCTCTCTACTCTCTACACTCTCTCTCTCTCTACTGTCTCTCTCTACTCACACTCTTTCTTGCTACTCTCTCTCCTTACACACACACTCTCTCTACTCTCTATCTTTCTCTCTACTGTCTCTCCTCTCTATTCTCACTCTACACTCTCTTCTCTTTCTTTCTTTCTTTCTTTCTTTCTGTCCTCTTATTGTAAGAGCTAGAGTCAAGGTAGAGCTCTACAGGAAAAGAAATGAAAGCCACCCATTTAACTGAAAGCACGGTTGTACCTCTCACTTCACTTTTCTGTGTCTACATATTCACACAGCTCTCTGCTGAAAACGGTCTTCTATGTGGTTAATCTGGCCACCAGATGGGTTGTGTGATTTAATATAAAAGATGAATGGCTCTAATATTGTGGACTGTGCTGGGTGCCAACAGAACCTTATGGGAAAGAAACAAAGTGACAATTGCCACCAAAGTCCTGCAGTACATGATATAACAAATGACTGTAAAACAATTTCCAAGTACCTTTAAAATCATGCAAAAACATACAGCTGCATGCAAAAGTTAAAGATGACACATTTCTTTAACATTTTATGCAAGATTCCTTTTTTTAATTTGGAATTTGACCAAACCTTAAGCCTACGTGGTCACTATTTATTAACACTCTCTTTAGTTAGTATCACAGCTTGTAAATACCAGCTTATTAATTCTTGTCTGAGATATATTTTTTAAAAGGTTTTTACTTCTGTTTTTGATGTTTAGGCAATTTAGGGATTGTGAGGGTCATAGCAAAACCTTTAGCTTGAATCACTTGAGGAGTTTTGAAAAATTATCCTGTTGTAGTCATCTTCAGAGTTCAGAGTTTTTATAGATGGGGTGATATTTGCTTAAATGAATCCCTTCTTCCTTCTACCAATGAAATATTAACTGTGTCACTGGCTGCAACACAAGTCTTAAGCATGATGGATCTACCCCCAAGCTTAACAGCATAACAGTTGGAGAGGTGTTCTTCTCATGAAACCACAACCTTTCATCTGGGTTGAGGGACATTGACTGGGCCCTTGCGACACCTTGATGAATTTTGTGATAGATTTGCTGATGTCAGACAGATAGTCTCATAGAATACTTGGTATACCAAAGAATTCTTGGTTGACTCGACGACTGCAAGGTGCCCAGGTCCTGTGGCTGCAAAACAAGCCCAAATCATCACACCTCCCCCTTCATGCTTGACTGTTGGTATGAGGTGCAGGGCTGGTGCTCCGCATACAAGGACTATGCACTGCACATGGGGCCTCATTTGGCGAGGGGGCACCACCTAAAACTTCATTGTGCACTAGTTTTGTGGTTTGTTTTGAAGCAACTTTGCAAACTTAACATGTGCTGCCATAATCTTTTTTTTTAGAAAGAAGAGGTTTTGTCCTGACAACCTTTTAAAACAAGCCATGTTTGTTTAGTCTTTTTTTACTAATTATGCTGTCATGAGCTCAAACACTTGGGATTTGGTATTTCTATGAGCATTACAGTCTTTTCTTGGGGTGAATTTCTAAGCGATCCACGCCTTGCAAGACTGGCAACACTCTTGAATGATTTCCACTTGTGAATAATCTTTCTCACTGTTGAATGATGGACTTCAAATTGCTTGGAAATGGCCTTGTAACCCTTTCCATACTGACAGGCAGCAACAATTGCTTCTCTAAGATTATTGCTGATGTGTTGCCTTCTTGGCATTATGTTAACACACACCTGAATGCTCCCGACCATCAAAATGCCAAAACATCTTGTGTAGAGGTGATCACACTTGCTGATGATCAGTTAATCAAGGGTATTTGAATAGTTGTTACTTACCCTCTATTCCTATAGAAGCACAGTGCTCCTGCATTCTGGTCTAGTTTATGTTAAATAAACAATTACACAATGTAATTTGTCACTTGCTGTTGTTCATCTGATTTATTTATCTAATTTTAAGGACTAAAAGGTTAAGACAGATGTTCTTTTTATTAGGTCCATCCATCCATCCATCATCTTCCGCTTATCCGTGTTTGGGTCGCGGGGGTAACAATCCAAGCAAAGAAGACCAGACATCCCTCTCCCCAGCCACCTCTTCCAGATCATAAGGGAGGATTCCAAGGCACTCCCAGGCCAGCTGAGAGATGTAATCTCTCCAGCATGTCCTAGGTCTTCCCCGGGGTCTCCTCCCAACTGGACATGCCTGGAACACCTCACCCGGGAGGCGCCCAGGAGGCATCCTACCATGTGCCAGAACCACCTCAACTGGCTCCTCTCAACATGGAGGAGCAGCGGCTCTACTCCGAGTCCTTCTCGGATGTTCGAACTCTTCACCCTATCTCTAAGAGTGAGCCCAGACACCTTATGAAGAAAACTCATTTCAGCCACTTGTATTGGCGATCTTCTTTCGGTCATTACCCAAAGCTCATGACCATAGGTGAGGGTTGGAATGTAAACCGACCGATAAACAGAGAGCTTTGCCTTCTGACTCAACTCTCTCTTCACCAAGACAGACCAGCACAGAGCCCGCATCACTATGGCTGCTGAACCGATCCGTCTGTCGATCTCCTGCTCCTTCTTACCTTCACTCATGAACAAGACCCCAAGGACACCCTCCCAACCTAGAGAAAGCAACCCACCTTTTTTCGGCTGAGTACCATGGTCTCAGATTTGGAGGTACTGATTCTCATCCTGTTTCACACTCAGCTGCAAACTGGTCCAGTGACAGCTGGAGGTCCTGTTCTGATGAAGCCAGCAAGACCACATCATCTGCAAAAAGCAGACATGAAACTTTGAGGTCACCAAACTGGACACCTTCCACCATTTGGCTACGCGAGAAATTCTATCCATAAAAATTATGAACAGAATCGGTGACAAAGGGCAGCCCTGGCGGAGTCCAACCTCAACTGGGAACCAGTCTGACTTACTGCCGGCAATGCGAACCAAGCTCCTACTTCGCTTGTATAGGCACTGAATAGCCTTGTATCCCATACTCACGGAGCACCCCCCACAGGATACCCCAAGGGACATGGTCGAATGCCTTCTCCAAATCCAGAAAAAACATGTAGATTGGTTGAGCAAACTCCCATGAACCCTCTGGGACCCTATCAAGGGTAAAGAGCTGGTCCAGTGTTCCACGACCGGGATGGAACCTACTGTTTTTATTAGGTCCTGAAACATAAAACCATAGAGTTCAAAGTGGGAGTTCTTTATTTTTCACATATAATCCCAAAGTGCCGTACAGGGCACAGTAAAAGCTGTAGGCTATGTCAACTGTAATCTTGTTAGACATCAAATATCATTATAAGACCATTACAGTGAGATAGAGATAATGTTAGAAAATAGAATGAAAGTAAAGTCTTCCAAAAGTGCAGTCTGGACTGCTCTGTATTTAATAACTGAACACAGGACAGATCCTGAGCCTACTGAGCTTTAAATGGAGAGGAAATGTATGGTTATATAATCAATCTATCCACAGTAAGGAGGAAGACAATGTAACACTCTTATGACACTGCACATACTGAAGAAGCTGATTGATTTCTTTTTCTTGCCTGATTTTCTCCCCAATGTGTTTGCTAGTCAATCATCCTGCCCATTTGTTGACTCTCCCCATCACTTGTAATGTCCCTGACTCTAGGGGAGTGCAGACTACCAGGGGCCTCCTCCGATGCATATGAAGTCAAGCTCTGCCTTTCTTCCAACTGCTGCCAATACATTGAAGCCGGGCAGCCAACTCGCTCGGAAGAAAACGCAGGATCCCCAGTTCTGATGCATCACCTGGCAGACGCCTGAGCCAGCCAACATTACTTAGTATTGAGAAGAGAGTGCCCACACAGAGAGAGCAGGGCCAGTTTTTGCTCTCTTGGCAATCAGCATGACCAGGATTTGAACTTGTGATCCTCAGATCATAGTCTGCATTAATTATTAGTTAATCAATGTCATTCATTAATGTGCTAAATTAGTCTAAAATTATATCAAAATATTTACACAGCATAATTTTATGTATTAAAAAATGTCATCTTCATAATCAGAAACAGATTTATTGGTTCATACACACAAGGAATTTGTTTCTGGCCTTTGGCGTCTCTGTATTATTATATTATAGGTATTAAAAGCTGTATTCTTAAAAGCTTTTTAAAGTGTAAAAGTTTACCTCTAACAATTTTTGCCATATTATTTAAATTATGACATTGCAAAACTGTAGTTAGAACAGCACCGGGATGTAACTGTTGCAACATTTAAGGTGGAAAATTAAATTTTCCAATCAAATAAATATAACTGCTGAACAATTTAAGGTGGAATTGGTAATGTGAATAAGAAGCTAAGTGCAGATTTGAGGAGGAGAAGGAGCAGAAAGACTTACATTTTCCTGTTTGACTGACAGTCAACATTAGTCCCTATTTAAGGAAAAGTTTTTTTACAGTCCTCAGCTCTATTAGTTTGAAAAAACACTCAAACAGAAAGTGGTTACAATCACATATAAAGGCCCTGTTCTCCCTACCTCAAAAACATAAAACAAGATAGCTCTCAAACTCTTGGTTGAACTACTCAGATGGAGAGTGAATTCTGAATTTCATACTTTCATACCTGCACCACCCACTGGTTTGTTACTCTGAATACCCAGATATATGTGTTAATGAGTTTTCCATATGTCCCCTTTAATTGACTACTTATATATGAAATGCGTATGAACCTTATAAATCCTGCCTGCTGTCTCTGAAATCTGGGCTTTGACACTACTTTTCCTACCAGCTCTGACTGTTAAAGCTGACATATCTATATTTAGTGTTTGCTATGTGCTTCCTAGAGTAGTTCTTGCAAGCACATTGTATTCTTTTATACCAAAAAGTATGTGAAGGTCTATAAGCAGAACTACTATTGATTTCCTGTTTATATTTTTGACTTCCTCTCTTGAGACTGTGTGTGTACGGTGACATTAATTCAATACTTGAGAATCACATTTTTTCTGTACAAGTACATCATTTGTTTACTGTAATGTGAATTACAGTTAATGTTAAACAAACTATTTATATTATGGTCAGCATAAAAGTCTTAAAATCTAATTTTTATATTGGTAACATTAGGAATTGGGTACTCTGGTACTTAACCAGGAAAAATGGTGGCTAACAAATGTTTTCTGTGAAACATCCTTGGCTGATCCTTGGAAAATACATTCATTAGATTGTACATCCTTCCATGCATTCTTTGACTCAAGATGAGTACAGTTAAGGACAATTCATGGAAAAGGATATTTCGGCTTCTGCATCCTGTCCACTTAAATTCTTCTTGTTGGGTCTGTGCTGCAATGTTCCATTTTATATTTAAGATGTTTTCTCAATTTACTCACAAATTAGTCAGGACTGTGCCAAAAACAACCTGAGGGCAGCATGGAGAAATATAATCATACTGATGTTGACTAAGAAGTCCAAATGTCCAATACCTGGAGAAGGCAAGTGAAATGATAGTAAATAAAAGTGAGAAAATAACACTGCTTTTATAGTAGGCTTGGGTGATATAAAGGTATTTTGTTATACCGCAGTATTTAAATATGGTGACGGTATCTAAAAATTATGATGGTATTAGTCACATGATGTAATGCGACAAATTTAAAAAAGAAGTCTATTAGAACTGGGACTTAAACATGCTTCACATGTCAGCAAAACACAGCGCCAGTTTCACAGAAACACACACACACACACACACAATACTTTTTCTTCCAAATTAAACAAGTAATTGTTTATGTCGGTCTCTGGTAAAGTTATTCTGTCTTATTATCCTCTGTCTGCTTCTCTCACAGCGTGTGTGTTTGTATGTGTATGGTGTGAGTAAATCTGCGCGCACACTGCGATTCCCGCTCTGATGATCATATTAAAGTTAATTTCAGTGTCTTAATTTCGTTTATTTCGTTAGATAGAAGCAAAACAAATTTGCTGCGAGTCACGAATAAATGTGGACGTCTCTCCCTCTCTCGAATACTGGGGGGGGGCGAAGGGGGTACCCAGCTGCAGCAGCCACCGCTGCCGCCGATAATACCGCATACCGCGGTATTTTCTCAAGCTCAAGATATGAAAAACACCAATACTACCCAACCCTATTTTATAGTTTATAACACTTTTTTCATTTCATGTGTGGCCTCCCATACCTAAGTAGATGTAGACTATGCCACTCCCCAGTTATAAAGGGAGTATATGAGAGAGCCCTAGTTAGCAAAAAGTTACCCCCACACCAGTTCACGTAATAAAATGATCACACAGCTGTTGAATGCAAAATACATAGTTTTATTGAAAAAAATCAGAATATCAATGACCAAATCTTCTCTTTCCCCAGAAAACGCTATAATAAATCCAATAGCCCAAAATCACATGTTCTGTGGGTGAAGGCAACAACCTATAGCCCAGTCTACAAAATACCACTGCAATCAGTATATCCTTAAATTTACAAAACCCACACCCAGGTACCAGTTTCCACTCCAATATCTCAAACTTAAAAAATGGTTCAGTTCACTCATACACCACAAGCAAAATGGGCTAAAAGTTAGCTAAGCCACCCACCCAAACAGCCACAAGTTAAACCAAAATACCAAATAACGTGTTCTCAATTGGGGGTGTTTAGAATTTGGTTAAAATGGGGAATTACAGTTATTATAAAATGAGAAAGCATAAAAAAGGGTTTGAAAATATAACACACCTAATAAAGCAGGCAATGTCAAACCAGTTATAGGCACCTCAAATCATTAGTAAAACACTCCTGATAAAACAGAGGTCTAAATGGTGAGCTGTAACTGTCTCACTGTGCCCACTGGATTAAAATAGAAACATAGTCCATTAGCATTACAGATAGTAATATTCCTTACATGGAAATGAAGGACCATTCAGAGTCTAGGAACTTAAAAAGTAAACCTCCAATCACAAAAGAAAACAAAATGGAACACAACATAAAAACAACTGAAAAAATCACGGGAAAAACAGTGGGTACACTATGTACTTTTCTCCAGCCATCCCTTCAAAGGAACAAAAGTTAATATTAATACAAATATAAAATAAGAATGGCCCTACTGGCGTTCTGAGCATGTTTCTCAAAAATGCCGGCACACTACGGGTCTCGAGGGAGCTCAATATATTCGCGTTAGCTTATTACTTGGCAATGGCGCTTCCTGCTGGGTCCTAGTGCCCCTCCAATTTTTCCCCACTGGAACCTTATGTCCCACAGGCTACATCCGCCCCCTCCCTTAACAGGTCGCTGTCCCAGCAGCAAACTATTCTACCGCCATGGTCTAAAATATGTTTGAATAGTGTCTATAGGTAAGTGAACTGCAGCCCCCACCTGTCCATTTCCCTGTACAGCAGGTGTTCGGGGTAGGTCGGAGGTGGTGAGGGTCGGAATGAAGTCCAGCTGTTACTCGGCCAGTACGACGGTCTAAGCCAACTGTGGCTGTGGGGACACATGAAGATAGGGTCAAGTCAGCCACTAGAGGGGAACAGGGGTCTTTCCTTACTTCCCCTGTTACAGGTAATAATACTGAGGGCCCTACGATTACTGTTTGATTTCTTGAATCTAGATCACAAGTGGCCACTACCACTACTAGACCACTCCAATTGTCATCCTCATCGTCCTGAGCCTCAGTCACACTCACTGGAGAAGGGGCTAGTTCCTTACCTTCACTTGGGATCACCCTGCAGGCCCTGGAGCCACACAAAATTCTGTCCGATGTAGATTCTGTGTCTTGCCATCACCCTCCACAGGTTTGATAGTGTACACCCATCCCATATCGTCTAGGCACTTAACTATCTCATACTTCTTAGCATCTCACACATTTTGAATTTTATGCTTACCTAAAACATGGTTCTTCTTATACACTATTATACCTGGCAACAAGAGGTCAACATTTCACTCAGGCTGCTGCCATACTCTTTGGTCTGCTGCCTCTTGCAGATGGTGGCCTGCCAACCTGGTGCCCAATAATCCAGTCCCCAACAGGGCCCCCAAACTGACTTTCTTGGGGAATTCCCAGCAAGGCATCAACTGGAAGATGTGGATTTTCTTCAAACATCAACTCAAAAGGTCTGTAACCTGTGAAGGAGTGCACAGTAGTGTTATAAGGAAACAACACATGGGGTAAGTGTTGGGGCCATTTGCGCTTCTTCTCTGGGGGGAGAGTTCATAACAGATCATGCAATGTGCGGTTAAATCTCTCACATTGACTGTTCCCTTGTGGTCTATAGGATGTAGTTCGGCTTTTCTCTACCCCATAAAGTTTGCACAAGTTCCGCAGAACTTTCCCTTCAAAATTACGGCCCTCGTCTGAGTGCAGATGTTGTGGGATGCCATAAACATAAAACCACTTTTCTGTGAGTATGTGAGCCACTGTATTTGATTTCTGATCAGCTGTGGGATAAGCCTGAGTAAATTTTGAAAAAAACATCTGTTACAACTAGCACGTTCTCTCTCCCATCACTTGCTTGTTCCAGGATGGTAAAGTGCATAGCCACTACCTCCAAGGGTCAAGAAACCAGCAAGTTACCTGGAAAAGTCCCTACTTTGGGCTGGACAGCTTTACCTAGGGAGCAACGCTCACATTCTTGGCACCACTTCTCAATGTTCTTACTCATATTTGGCCAATAGCACTATTGCCTCACCAAACTTGTGGTCTGCTCACATCCTTGATGGCCTTGATCATCATGTAATGCTACAAGGACTGTCCAGGGAACATGGTAGCACTAATTGCCAGAAACCCCTGCCCCCCTCTGGTGACTGAACATACCGATAAAGAACCCCATCACGATCTCCAAGCCTCTCCCACTGTTGAACCAACTCCAAGACATCCGCAGAAACTTCCCTCCATTCCCTGGCAGTTGGTGGTTGCCCCCTCTGCCAGAAGTGTTGAAAAGGTCCTATAACAAGATCAGCCTCCTGTAAAATCTGCAAATCGGCCCTTTCACGTACTGGAAAAGCATAAATGAGAGAACAAGGGATTTCAATTGCATGGCTTCTAGCAAAGGGATCCATAGACGATGGGCCTGAGATGCCTGGAGCAACATTAGCCATTTCTTTGAGGGATGCAGGACAAGGCAACTGGGAGAGTGCATGAGCATTACGATTCATAGCTCCAGGGCAGTAGTTAATGTCAAAGTCAAATAATGCTAATTGCGAAGCCCAGTGCTGCTTAACTGCTCCAAGCTTGGCAGTCTGTATATACTGTAAACTTGGCACCCAGCAAGTACTCACAAAATTTTTCTGTGACCGCCCATTTCAAGGCAAGCAACTCCAGTTTCATGGCGCTATAGTTCGACATATTGCATTCTGTTATGGAAAGGCTCTGACTGGCAAATGCAACTGGCCTCCTCCCTCCCTCATGATCTTGCAACAGAACTGCTCCAAGGCCTGCATGGTTAGTATTAAATGGTCTCTCAACACTATTGACACTGAGAAGTTTGGGTATGCGGAGCCCACCTGCCCTGATGGGATGTTTGCAGCTGGATATGCGATGGAGTCGTATGCCTTGCTGCACTCTCTCTGGAGAGTGTAAAAGAGGACGTTATTCAGAACACGGACTGGACAACTCTGCAGATTGGAATAGGAATGCCCTGGTATCAGAAATTAAAGAAGTTAGGCCAGCTGTCTGAGCCCCCAGAAGCTGCCTGAGGATTATACAATGGGCAGAGCTGATGACCCTCAGACTGTAAACTTTGGTTTGGATAACAGCTTGGAGGAAAAGTCTCAGCTCTGCAATGGTTTGGATTCTTGAGGGACTAATGAATGACTTTAAAGTAACCACCATAAATTTTGGGGTTATTTGCAGAAAATTTGTGTCTGATCTCCCTTTTCGGCTCCTTACCTCGGCAGCTATTTTGACTGCTGCCATATCTCCCCAAAGACGTTGCTATGGTTGCTATGAGCCTTTATCCTCCCCAGCGTTCCTGAAGATAAGGGCTGTTTTGTCTGGGCGCCAGGACAGGGCTCTCAGCTTTTCAGACCCCCCACTGCCCCAACCTCACCAAAATGTCTTTCACATGCTTCATCTCCATGCAAGAGCACACGGATCTGTGGAAGCGCTGTAATGGATGCTGTGCCGAAAGGCCCCGGATGGCCGATGCTGGAGCTGGACTTTCTCTCTCTCCTTACCCACCCACCCATCCTCCCTCCCAATGACTTGGCTATGTCTGTGTGTATTTGTGCTTATGCAAAAAGGTGTTTTTTTTCACTTCTCAAACTGCACCAATTACAATGGGACAGTCTGGGATGATGTTTTTTATCTCCTATCTTTCCCAATGTTAATGCTGTTATTTTCAATTTTATGCAATTTCGTTGTACTTGTTGCAATGACAATAAACCATACCTTATACCTTATCAATCTCCACAATGAATGGCTTGGAGAAGTCTGCATACCTCAATACTGGTGAGGTCATCAATTTATGTTTCAAATCTTGGAAGGCTTTTTCACAACCACTATCCCAATGTTCTTCTAGGGATTTTCCTCCCCTGGGTGTATGGTGGCTTTGGAGCACCCCAACCAACTTATGCAGAGGAGCTGCTACTTTGGCAAAACCCTCTACAAACTGCCTGTAATATGAGGCAAAGCCAAGAAAAGAATGAAGTTCAGTCAGAGTGGTAGGTTGTTTCCACTTGACCACTGTCTCGGTCTTATCGGGATCTGTCATGAGCCCAGAGGAAGAAATCACATGCCCAAGGTACTTAACTTCAGACTGGAAGGACCGGCATTTCTTCAGCTTTAACTTGAGATTGTTTTGCCTTAATCGGGCCAGAACCACCTCCAGCCTCTGTAGGTGACTCTTGAAAATAGAAGTGAAAACAACAATATCAAGGTACAGCAACAAAGACTGAAACCGCTCATTGCCAAAAATGCGCTCCATCAAGCGTTGAAAGGTACTGGGTGTATTGCATAATCCAAAAGGCATCCTGTTGAATTCAAATAGACCAAACAATGTGCAGAATGCTGTCTTGGCCTTGTACCTTTCTGCAACAGGCACCTGGTTATAACCACTAGCCAAGTCAAGTGTTGAAAACATGGTGGCCCTGGCCAATGCACCCAATGATTCTTCTATACGAGGGAAGGGAAAAGCATCCTTCCTGATCTTCGTATTAAGTTGTCTGTAGTCAACACAGAGGCAGATAGTGCTGTCTTTCTTCTGCACTACAACAATAGGGGAGGCATAAGGGCTACAGCTCAACTGCACTACTCCCTGAGCTAAAAGCTACCCGATGTACATCTTAACCACTTCATACTGTGAGGGCGGGAGGCGGCGATACGTCTGCCTAACTGGTGCATTATCCAGTAAAGGTATTTCATGCTCTATGAGGTTGGTGCAACCCAAATCCCCATCACTGCAGGAAAACACAGAGCTATACTGTTGAAGGAGTGCCCTACTGCTCTGTTCTTGTGCAGAGCTAAGGTTAGGCCAAGATAGGTCAGACAGGTTGAGGGTGTCCCTCTGTGTATGTACTGACTGAACTTGTACTGTACACTGGGCATTAGTTTCCTCAAAAGATACCATCATATTGCAACTCGCTGTCTGTACCTGTGGCATAGATAATGCACCCAGAACCACTCTGCGGGGAAGCCAGATGTCTCATTTCTACATTCACAATAGGCACCAAAACCTCTCCATCATTCAAAGTCACAAAGGACCTAAAGGCTAATAAACCATCTGGCATTCTTCCACAGTTTGGCTCATACAGTGCATGGCGGAGAGCATGACCAAATACTTTAGTGCATGTAGCAGCGACCATTTTTATGGACCCAGCAGGAATACAGACAGGAGCCTGGCCTTTAGACCTCACCGTGCCCAGATATCCTGAAGGAGGCAGACAGTTAAGCTTCTGACATGTTGACAAGGCTTCCCTCTATGCCTCACTAGCCCCCCCTAACTGGACCAGAATTAAACAAATCAGACCCATGTTGACGGAAAAGTTAATCATAGCACTCACTGATTACATTAATCCCCAACAGACCAAGCGTCTGAGAAGTTTAACTACTATCCAGGTGGCCAACAGGATCCTACACCACTAGAACCCACATTCCCAAAAGAGTCTTACCTAAAACAAACATATGAAGTTCCATATAACCTAGATATGGAATGTCTAGCCCATTAGCAGCTCGAAACTGTAACCCAGGGGTAGGCAACTCCAGTCCTACATGCTAATTGCCCGCTGAGTTGAATCAGGTGTGTTTGATCAGGTAGATCACCAAACTGTGCAGGAAACCGGCACTCCAGGACTGGACTTGCTTACGCCTGCTGTAACCAATTACACTCTTGCAACCTGTCATCAACCCCAGGCTGGAAATGTTGCCTAAAAAACTTTCTGGAATGGTAGTTACTATTTACCAAGTGTCAATCAAACAAGGAACTTTCAGACCCCCCATTCCAACCTCCACCAATGGCCGAGTCCCCACCAATTTTGAAGATTCTTTTATCTGAATAACCGAGCCCCCCAAACCCCCTTCTGATGTTGGGCTCCCTTCACCAGGGGGTACTAATTTCCCTGCTGCTGGGAAGTGTAACAAACTACACCCATTTGTTGGCTTTCACCCACCACTCCTTCATGCCTTGGTACACTATGGCTAGCTCCCATGTTAGTATGGCAAAATCTAACTACATGGCCTGGTTGGCCACACCAAAGGCAGATAAGCTTACCATCTGGTTGGAAACTATCCTGCCATTACCCATGCTAAAAGAGGGAGCTGGAGGACGATCATTTAACTGTTTTAAAATAGCATCCAACTGTGCTTGTTGTTTGCGCAAGCATTCTTTTACCTCTACAACAGGGGTGTCAAACTCTGGTCCTGGAGGGCCAGATTCCTGCAGAGTTTGGTGATTTCTCTGGTCTGACCCTAGAATTAAACCTGGTCATTACCTGCTGAACTGAATCAGGTGTGTTTGATCAGGAAGTTCACAAAACTCTGCAGGAATCCGGCCCTCCAGGACTGGATTTTTATACGTGCTCTACAAGCTCATCATTAGGACCAGCATTAACAGCACAATCTTCCACCACATGAACCCTCGAATCGCATGAGTACGCTCTAGTCCTGGGAGCCGGCACATGCTCTCCCTTCTCAACCCAACAAACCACCTCATTCCATACTGTTAAAAAAGAAGAATCAGGGTTCAGTCTAACATATCATTTAAGTTCACGTCACAACATTCCATCCCTCATATTAGGGCTGGGACAATATGGCCTAAAATCAATATTGCAATATATTGAGCAGTTCACCTCGATAATGATAAATGGACAATAATACTAATACACACATACCCCAAAAATAAAGAATGCGTTATGCCAACATAAATATGTCACAGCCAGTTATATCGATGGTACAATTTCCTTTTTATTACCACTTTAGTTAACTTTAAAGCATAAATAAATGAAGAAAATGTCCTGGACAGAAAAGACACCATTAACCTCATCAATACACTCACTCTTGATTTGGTATTTAGAATTTACATCAAAAAGCTCCTGGTTTGTATGTTTATGGTCAATATGCTTTCTGATGTTGCATCTGTTCATAAGAACTTTGCACATAGAACATTTTTCCCAGACAACAGATCTCACGTGAACTCTTCTTTTGAGTGCATAAATTCCCAGGTCTTCTTCTTGCCTGAGTGGACATGGCTTGGCACTGGGTGGGCACAGATCTGCACTGGGTGGGAACTGCTTGGTACTGGGCTTTACACTGGGTGCATGCAGCTTTACACTGGGTGGGCACGGTTTGGTACTGGGTGTGCATGGCTCAGCACTAGGTGGGCACAGCTTGGGACTTGTAGAACATGACTTTGACAGAGGTGTTGTGGTTGATTGTTTAGTCTTACACACAATTAAATGGTTTTCAAAGTCTTCTTTATGCAGCACCATTGACTAACAGTATATGCAGTGGTAATAGAGTTGTGCCCTGCACCCTAAGCCACATCAGTGAATAGTGTATCCTGAAACATGAGAAAATAAATTTTATAAAGTGTGGGGTCATAAAAATAATTGTAGGTCTCTGAAAGGCTTAGTAATGACAGTAACTGGCTTTTGACACAACAGTACAACATAAATTGTACAATATCTAATGATGTATATAATTATATAAATATGATTAAGCCTCAAAAGACAACAAGGTATATAAACCTTGTTGAGTATACTGTTTTAAAAGTTGTAATGTGAGGCTTAATCATTCGTGCAGATTAGAAAGTCTGATATTTATATAATTAGTCTGATATTTATATAATTATATACAGCTATGACATGTTTGGCATTGTAGATAACTATTATATGTTAGATATTATGCAAATTATTGTACAAACTATGTTGTACTGTTGTGTCAAAAGACTGTTATTGTTGTGTTAACTGACTTACATTCATGTTGGACTGCTCAGTTAAAATGTAGTTTGAGATGACTCCTAAGTTTACTGGCTGATGTTGGCTTATAATACTCTATGGAGCAAAACTGGCAATGATGTGTCACATCAATCATATATCGGCAACAATCTTCCTTCTTGTATGGAAATATGCATTGCAACACATATAACTGTCGCAAACCTCCTTTAACATTTGCAGATTACATGCGCTGCCACTGGCGTGAAACTGCTGCCGTAAATTCGTGGCTCTGCAGTCAGACCATTCTCCATAGGGCAGTGACTACAGGCTGCCGTATGGAGAGCAGCGTCTTAAAGGAATATGAACGTAGCCGACAAAAAACACAAAACGACATTTCTTTTCATTTTTTAAGACACC
>BRDA01001099.1:112132-127726 GCA_036984385.1 Crenuchus spilurus | reverse complement strand
CTAGTTATAATTTGAATTACCAGATATAAAAACTAAATCTGTAAAAGAAAAAGTGAAAATAAAATTAAATAACAAAAAAGTAATTAAAAAATTACTTTACATGTAATTAATATATATATATATATATAAAATCAATAAAATATTTGATCACAAAAATGGTCTTGATTTTAACATACATATTAAAATAAAAGTGAAAAAGAAAATGTCTAAATCAAAAATATAGACCATTAAGTTTAATATTGATCACACTGGAATGACTGGTTTTGGCTTATGCAGAGAAAAATTAGCATAATTGTGAACAGTATCATTTTAATGAAAACGCAGCAGAACTCTGGCAAGAGAAAAATTAAAAAAAGGTAGAGAACAATCTCAAGGCCAAAAGAACAAGTACTTTGTGTAAAAATGATGTTTATTCTTAATTGAAATGAGGAATGTTGAGTAAGACTCTGTATTGATGTGGTCCTTGCCAGAGGACACAGAGGGCACTTGAAGAGCTTTTTAAACACTGAAATGAGAAACGTGACCATGTATGGCCTTGCAGTCCTTGTGGGCATCAACAAACAGGTCAGTACAGTTAGTGACAAGAAACAGTGGCAACAAAAAAACCATCAAATAACTTATTAAAATGAATCCTGTTGGGCTGAATAACTTTCATAATCCAGAAGCCAACATAGAACAACACATTGTAACCATGTGAACACTGTAATTACAATTTAAAGGGCCCATGTCATGGAAAACTGTAGGAAATAGGGTTTAATGTAGATTGTAAACATTGTCAATGTTCCTATTAAATTGCAAAAACAGCCTGTTTACAACTGGCTTATTCTGATGTCACAGAAAACCAAAATTCAATCAGTTTAGTTCTCCCAATTTACACTAAAGTGTTTCAGCTTGAACTTCTGTTAAAATGAAGCATCATTCAGGGCAGTCAGTCAGAAAACCACATAACATTAAACCACTGACAGGTGAGCCAATAACATTGATTATCTTGTTACAATCTCACGGGTCAAGGAGTGCGAAACATTAGGCTGCAAACAGAACATTCAGTTCTCAGAAGTTGATGTGTCGGAAGCAGCCAAACTTTCAGCATGTATGGGATGTGCTGGATTAACAAGTCTGACTCCACCCGCACCTCCACCTCGGCTACATATCCTTTATAAGACTTAAAGGATCTAATGTCTTTGACACCACAGAGCAGTCCAAAACTCAAAAGTTCAGAGCTTTACTCACGGCACATTTTGGTTATTTTTTTAATTTTTATTTTCTCCCCAATGTGCTTGGTAGGCAGTCGACCTGCCCATTTGTTGACTCTCCATTTAACTTGTAATGTCCCTGACTCTAGGAGGGTGCAGACTAACACAGGCCTCCTCTGAAGCAAGCAAAGTCAAGCTCCGCCTCTTTTCCAACTGCTGCCGATCCAATATCCAATGCAGCCAACGCATTCTAGCTCCGCAGTTCTGATGGATCGCCTGGCAGACCCCTGAGCCAGCCGGCATTATTAGTAGTATTGGAGAGAATGCCATCTTATCCGGCTGGAGAGAGCACTGCCAATTTTTATTCCTTTTGCCAATCTCCCTTTCCCAATGTGGTAGTCGCCAATTAACCCAACCCATTAGTGGCTCTCTCCATCACTTTACACTCTCCCTGACTCTAGGAGGGTGAAGACATGTACAAGTCTTCTCCGCTGCGTGTGATATGGCCACCACCTCTTTTTGAACTACCGCTTGATACACCATCACTAGGGAACCAACACGCTCGGAGGAAAGTGCAGGGTCTCTACTTTCGAACGGACCAATCAGTAGACGCCTGAGCCAGCGGACATTGCAATGTGTGAGTGATGGGGAGAGTGAGAGCGCCATTTACCCGCCTAGAGAGAGCACAGGCAATTTTTGCTCTCTCAGGCGCTGGCTGCCGATGATCGGAGATCACAGAGACAGTGCTTTACCCACTCCGCATTTGACAAGCTCTAAGAGATACTAAGACCTAAAGCATGTCTAAATTACTTCATGAGTTCTGAAGGAGTCATCAGGTAGGCACCTCCAAGCTTATTTCATATAATTTAGTCTTCAAACAGCTCTACATTGCCCCCCCTGGTAACTAAGGCTGTACCTAGCCCTACTGGCACAGCTAATGCATGCTCAGTGCCTCCAGTTCCATGTAGAGTTTGCGCACCACATTGACAACCTTACAGCTTCCCCTTTTGCACTACAATAATAATCATAATGTTCATGTAAAAATTAATTGGTGTAGTACATAAGCACATGCATATAAGTTCATTACAAGAAAAATTAAGGATAAGGGTTGAGTCATGGACTTTTAAGAGATCTGACAGTGCCCTGTGGTATCTGACATCAAGACAGCAGATACATTAAGTTCTATGAGATGTGAGTATCCACTGTGGATCAGGTGTATTTTTCCAGCACATTCCACAGATGTTCAGATAAATATATGACACTGTTGATATGCTGCCCTTGACCACCCTTGCTATTTCATGATGCTCAGACCCAATCATCTAACCATGGAGATTTGGCCCTCAGGTCCTCATGCCTTCCTTTTTCCACCCAACACACTGACTATGAAACTGTTTTATTACCATTTAATATATCCAGACTTGTGTGAATGCGGTTCTAATGTTTTGGCTCCTCGGTGTTGAGTGTTATTGCAGGGTTTTCACCACTTCTGACACCACGCATTGTTATTCATGAAGCAAACTAATGAAAGCATCAGGCTAGTCCTAAGGCAAACATGAAGAAGGAGAAGAGCCACCCTCCCCGCCCTCGTTTTTGCCCGCAATTTACTCTTTGTGAGGCGCGGTTTCATATTCTTCATTAAAGGAACGTTTCTTCTTTTTTTCTCCACGTCTAAACAAATGTCCAAAGTCATTCTATTACACTACAAAGTCATTCCATTTTGGTCACTTTAATCTAATGAAAAGCAGAAATTGTGAATTGCTTTCCCCGGGACAGGAAAGATAGCGCTACAGCCTGACATGCGGAGGATTGAGATGAAGTTGACAAAAAAAAAAACGAGCGTACAGACTTGCGGTTCATATTAGATAGGCTGATTTGTATGCGTTTGGGTTCTGGAGCTAATAAAACATAAGTTGGAGGGGATCTGTGGAACGTCGTTTTCGAAACGGCGAATGAAGAGCTGTCGGCGTGGCAAAGCCCTTTGGGTGCGATATCTCGGCTGTGGACTCAGCCTGGTATGAAATGTGAAACAAGGAGCCCTGTCTTAAATAGACTACCGATAAAATGTGACACTCGTGTCCGCTCCAGTAATAAGTGAACCCAATTGAATCAGCGCAAAATGTCATTTAATAGCAGCACCGATCAGAAACTGTAGGAACTGTGCTGTGGCCAACCCATCTGTTGTGGTATGGAAATAAAAAAATGAAGAACCTGTCAGTATGCTGGCCTTTCCTCACAACAATAAATAATGAGTAGTGCCAAAATACAAACCGGCTCAACATTATACAGCGTATAATGAGACGTACCAAGATTCCCACTGCTGTAAACAACGGTCCCATTGAGAGAGCACTGAGCTGAAGCCAGTCATTAGGCTCCTCTTCAGTGTCCCCCCATGGCTCAGCGCTGTGTGCACCTTCGTCCGTGGCCGTTAGCTATTGCCCAACATGCCTGCATGGTCAAAGTGCTGTAAATTCAACATGTTCTTCTCTGTTCATTAACAGCATTTCACCCAAAGACATTTAATTTGTTGTCAGGTCTGGGAAATCATCTCCTGCAGTTACAACACAAAATATGCTCTATTAAAAGAAATGCTTTTCGCAGTGGGTCACTATAGGATTACATAGTGAACTGGTAAATGCTGAATGAATGTAAACAGCTACATATTTATTCAAATCAGATTTAATTCACTTTGGCTGTGTTCAGACTAACCAGACTAACTGGATTGTATCCAGATTGATTTTTGATAGTCTAGACGGCCCAAAACCAAATGAAATCCAACACAGTCTCACAAGAAAACGTCACTGGAGTGACTTTCGCAAGTGCCGCACCCGAACGTCTCCCTGGCGACGTTTTCTGCTCGTTCGGAAACCCCCGGATTTTGCCTTATCACCCGAGTGCAGCCAAACGTCCGCCATATTGCTTTGCTGTTTGTGTTTTCAGATTTATATTTTTAATGAACCCTGATAAGGATTAAGCGGGTGTGATAATAGATGGATGGATGAATTTTTCATTAACAGGGTGTTACTTAAGATGAAGGGATAAAAGGGGATCACCGCAGACGCCTGCGCTGTTTGTATGAGCGATAAGCTATCTAGCTAGTGCAAGTTTAGCAATAAGCTAACTAGCTAACGCTAGCCTAGATAAGCTAAGCAGTTTAAGACTCTTCACATAATTGAGTTAAATGGTTTTATAGCGCTGGAACGTAACCAAGGCGCAGGAATTTATATGGGAGCTGGAATTGGCAGATGTTGGTGTGATAACTGTCGATGCACCACCAAGCACCAACTAGATAGGCAGCAATACGGCGGATGTTCGGCTGCACTCGGGTGATGACGCAAAATCCGGGGGTTTCCGAACGAGCAGAAAACGTCACCGGAGAGACGTTCGAGCGCGGCACTTGAGAAAGTCACTCCAGTGACGTTTTCATGTGAGACTGTGTTGTGAAATCTGATTTTTTGCAAATCGGATGAAAGTGGTTTAAAATGTGGTTTTAATCTGATTTGTAGAGATCAGTCTGAACGCACTAGTCACTAAAATCAGATTCCAATGTAGTCCAAAAACCACAAACCTGAAGTTACGTCTCCAGCTTGGCTGTAGTTGCTGACAGCTATGGCATTACCACAATAACCCAAGTAGATCAGTTTGTGATCTCTGGACAAACAAATCCAATCTGATTACCTGCACACTTGCAGTGTGGACAGTCGTTGTTGAGAAACAAATCCGATTTATTTGCAGTCTGAACACAGCCATCATATGTGGTCCTCGATTGGGTTCATATTCGATTTGAGTGCATGAATATGACCAGTCAGATCTTGTTTCATGTCTGTACACACAGGCTTAGTCCTAAACCAGTTCTGACTTCACTTCTGTTTACACACAGAGCTGCTAAAACAGCAAAAACCACTTTTATTCTCCTTCTCCACCTGAATATGTACAGCCACCAGCTGTTTACTCTCCACCTGAGCAAAACATCATCACCCACCATCTACTAACGTCTCACAAATACAGGGTTGCCAGATCCCCAAAAATCTCCAAAGTGTGATACAGAGCAACCCACTTTTTGACATCACACTGCCACCATGTTTGTTACTGCTGACATTTACCGAGCCTGAACTTTGGTGAACTGCAAGTTGGGCTGTAAATCTGTTTATAACCAACTTATTCTTTACTACGTCATAGTGCAGGTGCATCAGTATGGCAGTGTGGCATTATGCTATAAACACACACCTGAGATCAGAAGTAGCTGCCATGTAGAAGCCTAAATTCTGTCTGTACCTTTGTTCATTTTTTTAGATTACAGTAAATCATAGACATTTCATTTGCATTTGCTTTGTAGATGTTCTGCATAGCTAATGAAGCAAGCATTGGACAGCAAATGTGTCTGCTGATTGGCTACATTTGGGTTGGTGGGATTGAATAAATTTGATTATAAACACTCAACTGCTCTCTCCTGACAACTTTGCCAGATCTTTTAGGCCTTATTTTTTCACAGTGCACAGCAGGAGAAGGTGATGCAAAACCAGATGCTGTTTGCCCCCGTGTGTGATAGGGCCCAATCCAAGAAGACAGGTGGGCCATTCAGGTCTTCCACAACACCAGCTCTTGGTTTTGCTCGTTAAGAGAGAGACAGTCTCCTTCCTTGAGGGTAAAAGCAGGGCAAAGGCACAGTGTTGTGGGTTGGAATCTGTAGGTCTGCCTCCAACGGGCCTCATCTACCTGCACATCACGCCCTTGCTGTTCTACCTGGAGGATCAAGGGCCCTGTCAAAGCTACTGTGGGCTCTTTTTTCTACTGTAGTGCGCTCATTGGCTCTGTCTCCTTCCCACACGCGAGCAGATGTTAGCGTGTCAGTGGGGGGTGGAACAAATAGTTTGCTTTACGGTGATCCGTCTTACTCATCGTGACAAAGACGTTGGTGGATGTCCTCAATGTCACAGCCTACACTGGGTTCCTCTGAGAGTTCTTGTAGAATTACCGCTACTTAAGCAAGAGGATGAAGATGTTACATGCCATCTGTGATGATGATGATGAGGAGGAGGATGGTAATGATGGGGAAGATGCTAATGGCTCTCTTTATTATCATCCACACACTTCACTCTTATGCCATAAGAGCTCATGATGACATATGTGCTCTTTAAAAGCTCTGGTTTTCTTCACTTTATCCACATAACATATCCTGAACACCCTGGATGCAGTCTGGATGACAGTTTGTGAATTTTTGTTCATGTAACCTCATTTACAAAATGTTGGTGTGAGGTAGTCTTATTTATTTTTATACAGTTGGCATATTTGTGTTGTAAAATAAAACTGAAAAATGATTTGCTAAGATAAACCAGTGGTATGGAAATGCAAATAAAAAGTCAAATCTGTGTTATTACACAAAACAAAGTCAAGCTGATTTATTTTCAAATTATTGATATATTTACATTAACACCTAATGTAACACACTTGTAACATTACACTTTTGACAATGTAACATATATGTAACATTAAAGATCTTTAACAATGTAACATGTAACATTGCACTTTTGACAATGTAACATATATGTAACATTAAAGATCTTTAACAATGTAACATGTAACATTACACTTTTGACAATGTAACATATATGTAACATTAAAGATCTTTAACAATGTAACATGTAACATTACACTTTTGACAATGTAACATATATGTAACATTACATATCTTTAACAATGTAACATGTAACATTACAGATCTTTAACAATGTAACATGTAACATTACAGATCTTTAACAATGTAGCATGTAACATTATAGATCTTTAACGATTTAACATTTGTAACATTACATAACTTTAACAATGTAACATATATGTAACATTACAGAACTTTAACAATGTAACATATGTAACATTACATATCTTTAACAATGTAACATGTAACATTATAGATCTTTAACGATTTAACATATATGTAACATTACAGATCTTTAACAATGCAACATATGTAACATTACATATCTTTAACAATGTAACATGTAACATTACAGATCTTTAACAATGTAACATATGTAACATTACAGAATTTTAACGATGTAACATATAACATTACAGATCTTTAATGATGTAACATATATGTAACATTACAGATCTTTAACAATGTAACATATGTAACATTACAGAACTTTAACCATGTAACATATAACATTACAGATCTTTAATGATGTAACATATGTAACATCACACCTTTGACAATGTAACATATATGTAACATTACAGATCATTAACAATGTAACTTATATGTAACATTACAGATAATTGACAATGTAACATATGTAACATTACAGATCTTTGACAGTGTAACATATATGTACTTTACAGATTCTTCAAAAAATAATTCAGACACGTGGTTCATTCAGTTCCTCCGGGGTCTCCGGTTTCCTCCCACAGTCCAAAAACATGGAGATGGTTGGTCCATTCAACCTGTTGTAAGTGCCTAATCATTTTCTTTAAAGGAGAACTGGGACCGGGTTCTTATGGGTTAAAAACATATTTTATTGTTGCCACGAAAGTCATCTGGAACTAATTAGTGGGGCTGATTTCAGTTGTTCTGTTGTGTTTATAGTGTAATGGGGCTGTATTTAGACTGAATCTGTTGGTGTAGGATGGCATGATGTGTGGGGAATGTGTGCTTACCATCAGCGGTGATTGTGTGGTCAGTGGGTATAGCCTTACAGTGGTGTTCCCCATTCTGAGCTAATAAAAGTACATTTAATCTCCTTCTAAACCAGTACTACACTATATGGACAAAAATACTGGGACACCTTTCCTTGAATTGTCCATCTGTTTCTTTGTAGACTTTGTTAGCCTCCTTTTGTCCTGTTCTTCACTCACAGAGTGGAGCAGTCTCAGCGCTACAGTGACACTGATGTGGTGGTGGTGTGTTAGAATGTACTCTGGTGCTCTGCACTCACCAGCCAACAGAGTCACCAATGAAGAAGTAGACACAAGCTGTTCTGTGTCTGATCCACTCAACACACACTAACACACCACCACCACGTCAGTGTCACTGCAGTGCTGTTTGATCTGTCTTTGGGGATGTGTGTGTGTGTGAGAGAGAGATAGAGAGAGAGAGAGAGTCATGCTCGTGCCCCGCTAATGAGCGCCAGTCTCTGGATCTGCTCGGAATTCAGAACCACGTTTGCGCCCCCAGGATCAAAGCCTGCGGTCTCAGACAGGCAGCCCGGAGAATTCAGATGTGTCCCGCCCCCCTCCACTACCGAACCGGCCGCTTTCAGTGCCCCTGTATGTGGGTCTTTATCCTGGAAGCACCAGGTGACCAGCCCGGCTCAGCTGAGCTTTTCACAACGCAACGTTTGTTGAATTCACGTTTAAAGAAATGTCACGAGCGTTCAAGGTGAGCGAGGCGCACTTCCGCCGCTGGCCGCCAGGGGGCCACCTCTCACAGTCCTGCAGCTCGGGCTGCGCGCGGCGTGGGGTGAGCAGTGCGCTGGAAGAGCCGGAGGGGAACGTCCGTACGCTCCCACTTCCTCGCAGCTTTCAGCGGCTTTCGACGGCGCGATGCGCTCCGGACTGACGTGGCACGCGCGCCGCCGCCGCGATCGGCGTAGCTCGCGCGCCAGCCAGCTCTAACCGAACTCACAGGTGAGCGAGGGGCGCGCGCGTCCTCCTCCACGTCTCGCGGCTCAACTTTCGCGCCAATGGACAGGCTGACCGCGCGCGCCTCGGCTTAGTTAGACTCGTGGAACTTGCGCTCGCGCGCCCGCGCGCCGCAGTCGGTCCCTCAGCAGCCGCCGGCATCACCTCGTACCTGTGAGAGCGAGCCGCGTCTCCGTTTCGGCACGCCGGGAAAACGGCCAGTGCTCCCCGGGCGCGCACGTAGCTCTTCCCCGGGCATCTGGGACCATGCACGGACGCGCGCTGAGGCGGACGTGGGCAGCCACTTGGACGGTTTTGGCAGCCCTTATTAGCGTCGTGTGCAGTCAAGGTAAGGAGTCGCTCTTGTTGCTCATACGCACGTCTACGCAATGTGTCCAAATGTTAGTGGACACCACATGCACTTACAGCTTGTCTTAGTCCCTGTAGAGGCGTGTTGCCAATATTGACACCATGTCTAATGCCAGGGGAGCCTCTGGAATGATGGATGATGCTCCACACAATACTTTTAGGGATGTGTTGGAGGTGCTGATCATCATCAATCAGATCCTCACTGCAAAACAACAGATACAGTTACTCCAGCAAAAGCAGGAATAAACTCTTTAAATACCCTTGAACAGTGAATGTGTCCCAATACTTTTGACCAGTGTGTATGTGTTTGTTTTTGTGAATTGTGGGAACGTGCTGGAGAGCTTACCTGTACTTACTAAACTTAACCCTATAAGCTTCAGTTACAGTGATTTACATTGTGGGGACCCCACGTGAGCGTTCAAACAGGTGTGGGTCCCCACAACGTGACGTAAACCGGACACACACATGGATACTGCAGTGGACTTGGTTTGACAAATACAAGTGGAGTCAACATCTGTGGAAGTGATGAGGCAGTATCATCATCATCATCATCATCACTCTATCATCTTGCTCCTCTCCTACGCAGCGGGTCGAGTTCAAAGAGGCGCGTAGAGCCCTCTGACGAAATACCTCCCTGCTAATTTCTCCCAACCAGGCTTAATAGCGTATATAAATAAATAAAGCGTAGAGTAAGTGAATGAATAAGTAGATGGCTCCGAGCACTTGTGAGTGTGCTGTGTGGGCTGATATGAATTGCAGAGCCACTTCTTGAATTGTTTTGAAGTGTTTTCGCATTCACTGTGGCCTTCAGCCTTTTGGGGTCAGATAGACTTTAAAGGGTTAATCTGCTGCCCTTTTTGAGGGGGCACAAGTAGCAGGCATGCCCATTATTTCACTGTGCCAAAGCTTTCTTTACAGTTTAGTTGGGAGGATGATTGACCTTTTGCCAGCATGTCGCGTTTTGTCCATCGGGTGCTTTTCCTGTCCATTAGCCGCTATAAAAAAATCACCCAGCTGTCCTGAGGCAGATGGTTGATGTTCAGTCCAGCGATCCATCCCGTTCGACCGACGGGCCTCTGCGTACTGGCCGCGGTGATTCATTTAGCGTGAAGTGGCTTGGCTCTGGCACTGTTTGTTTGATAATCGTGGTGCCCTAAGCGATGAGGTGCTAAAAGCAGCATAATCCTCAGGCTTGTTTGGCTTTGAACAGGCAGCATGAGGATCGAAAGTGCCCCCCAACCTTATCCAAGAAGCACCCAGGCGTCCCTTATTATGCACAGAGCCCAGGCTCAGCCACTTATTAGCATCTCAGAGTGGACAGGCCTGTGGAGTGTTTGTGTAGCTCCTCACATGGTTCACTTTTCCTACTATTGATCCACATTTTCACCCCAACAGTCCTTGAGTGGCTTGAAGTGGTAGTGTTCCGCATTATTCTAAGCATAATCAGTCAGCCAAGACGGGTTCCTGTCCAAAGTTTGTTCCTTTTAGTGTTGAAGCCAAGCGGCTAATGTAGCCTGCTAATTAGCAATGTGCTACTTGCATCAGGGCTAAACAATTTGGGGAAATGTAGGAATGTCCCGAATATTCAAAATTATTCGAATAAGTTAAAAGACTGAATAATTAATACTAAACAATTAGGTTTTAATGACACTGTGACCTTTTTTGATATTCAGTTTTTCAGTTTCAGATATTGATATTTTGTTTTTCAACACCAACAAAACAGATTCACCAGCACAGTTACAGTTTGGTGCTGAAATGGAAGAAGACAACAAACTACAAGCACAACCTTTACTAAACTACACTTGTTATGATGAAGCCAGAATGCAGCCGCTTAGCTTTGTGTTTGTGCTTGGCGACTGCAGTGTTAGAGATCGTCTCACAATTACCAGAAGAAATGTGAAGTGTTTCAGTGTCTGTAGCCAATGACACTCACATTAAACACACAAAACATCCATGTGACTTACAGGGGTTGGACAATGAAAGTGAAACAGCTGTCATGTTAGTGTGGGAGGTTTCATGGCTAAACTGGACCAGTCTGGTCGCCAATCTTCATTAATGTCACATTGCACCAGTAAGAGCAGAGTGTGAAGGTTCAGTTAGCAGGTAAGAGCACAGTTTTGCTCAAAATATTGCAATGCACACAACATTATGGTGACATAACGGAGACATACCACAGCAAGACTGGTGTAAGACTGGTTTGATGAACATGAAAGTGAAGTTGAACATCTCCCATGGCCTGCACAGTCACCAGGTCTAAATATTATTGAGCCACTTTGGGGTGTTTTGGAGGAGCGAGTCAGGAAACGGTTTCCTCCACCAGCATCACGTAGTGACCTGAGCACTATCATGCAAGAAGAATGGCTTAAAGTCCCTCTGACCACTGTGCAGGACTTGTATATGTCATTCCCAAGATGAATTGATGCTGTATTGGCTGCAAAAGGAGGCCCAACACCTACTAATAAATTATTGTGGTCTAAAACCAGCTGTTTCAGTTTCATTGTACAACCCCTCTACATCATTCATTTTAGACATTTTCATCATTTTGTTAAATATTAGTAATGTCACATACATGCATCTTCATACATATTCATATATTATTGTCTTTGTTTTATATACAAATATAACAATAATAAATTAAACTCATGTTATTAAACCTAATGATGTCAAACCAGCTTATGAACATAGACATTCAGTCCTGAATAACTACAAGACTTTAATTAATTTTATAATCAATTATTTTAATGAAGAACTGTGTTTGGCCAAATGTTTCAATTTGTTCAGTTTCAGCCAAAAACTTTAATTTTGGTGCATCACTAGGGTAAATATGGAAAAAGTTGCCAAATTGAAATTTTACTTGTAAAGTTTAAATTGTATTTATTTCATGAAGGTTTCTTAAAGGTTATTTTTTTGGCAAGAAGACCAGAATATCCACATTTTTCTAGCTTGAGGCTTGCCCCCTGATGTAGTGTGCCATATTGCCAGTTAGTTGTCGTGATGACGCAACACTTTTTGGTTTGGTTGCTCTAGATTGGTCCAACTTACCAACCCTCTTAAAAAGATGGTTCTTCAAGGGTTCTTTAGTGAAGACATTTGTATGTAGAACAATGAACACTCAATAAATATTTGACTGAATACTGAACACAGTGCCTTATTTACATACATAATTAGCAACTATTTCCCCAAAATAAGTCTTGTAGTTAGTCAGGAATGAATGTCTGTATGTTAATAAGTTGGATTGACATCATTAGGTTTAATAACATGAGTTTAATCTTTTATATTTGTATATAAAACAAAGACAATATGAATATGTATGAAGCTGCATGTGTGTTACATTATTACTAATATTTAATAAAATGATGAAAATGTCTAAAATGAATGATGTAAGTCACATGGATGTTTTGTGTGTTTAATGTCAGTGTCATTGGCTACAGACACTGAAACACTTCACATTTCTTCTGCTAATTGTGAGATGCTCCCTAACACTGCAGCAGGATGAGCACAAACACAAAGCTAAGCGGTTGTATTCTGGCTTAGTTTAGTAAAGGTTGAGCTTGTAGTTTGTTGTCTTCTTCCATTTCACCACCAAAGTGTAACTGTGCTGGTGAATCTGTGTTTTGTTGGTTGTTGATGTGTTTTTGCCATTTTCACATCCGAATAATTTAGGTTGCCAAATATTCGGTGCATCCAAGGTTTAATAATGTAGGCAACACTGAAAAAGTTGCAGCTCTCTTAAATTGTGGTTTTGATGTAAAAACAATTAACCGCTCAGTCATGCCTTGCATGCAGAAGTCATCACTCAATCGATTTGATATCAAGTAGACTTGCGTGTGTAGTGTTTGACAGTGATTGATACACTGCTACCTATAAAATGGACAAAAGTTTAGCTGAGAAGAGTAGCACTACCAGCTGTCCTGAAGGTGGATTTTCTCTGGTATATAGACAACAGTAGATGCCACAAACCATAGAAGCTATCTGAGATTACACAACTGCAGACATCTATTAAATGTCTTGGGATTTCTTCAGACAGGCAGCATACATCAGATTTTTTTATATCTGATTTGAGCAGTACAGATTTTCTACAGTCAGAAAAGCAAAAAGCCACATTAAAGCTGGCTTTTCTCAGTCAGACTGAAGCCACATCTGTAGATGGTTTAGAACTGATTTAGTGGTTCTGTGGCCAAGTTTGAACAGTTAACAGTTTGAACGAATTTCAGTTTAGCATTTATGGCTGTTCATGATGTTTGACCACGGTGTTACTAGGCTATTTTTAGGGGGCTATGTGCACCCCAATTGTCATTCAGCACACAAATGTAAATAGAATGGGATAGTTCCCATTTTCCAGAGAACACACTTCCGCCCACCTAAATGCTAAGCACCCTCTGTTTTAAGTTCCTAGTGAACATCAGTGTACAACAATAAAGTAGCTGAAACACATTCATGCATTACAGCTTAAACTCTCAGAGCTGAAGCTTTTACATGTTTTACTTTATATGTTGAAGTGTGCAGTGGCTCCTTCAGTAAAGGATCTGAACTTTGTCTCTGAATATTTCTGCTATTGCCACTCAACCACTGGTCATACATTGTTCTGTAGTGTGTATGTCCATGTTAAAACCAGCCAACAATCCAGCTCAGTGTTGCATGAAAATAAATCTACTGTAAAACGTTAGCACTATTATATAACACCAATTACACTGTAGCTATTACTGCTAACGTACTTTAACCCCCTGCAGTCTAAGCATACTTTAGACACTCTGAAGTAGTCTGTCGTGCCTTGACGTTTTCACAAACTATGTAATTTTTCTCCAAAGTGTTACACAGAATTTTGTTCAGCACAAACTCAGCAACAACAGTGTCAAATCAGTAAGAGTGTCATAAATCTATATTCTGATTACCGTAAATCTGCTCTAAACTAAGACTTTCCAAAAACCTGTTTTCAGATGTGCTGATATATTGTGAAAAAACACTCAAAACATTCCCAGCCAAGACTTTTGAGCTCTGAACTGAATAAACAGAGGTGTTGGCTACACACTGCTCATTACAGTTTTTAGAAATTGTATGTGGTTTTATTTCTAAAGCTTAAGAAATGTGAGGTGACACTCCGTTTTCCTCAGCAACTAACCCTACATTGAATATTTATGAGATAGATGTGAAACTCTCAGGAGAGGCCTATTGTTCAGGTTCACCTCAGGTGAGAGGTCTATTGTTTGTCAACATTCCACAGATTCCAGGCCACTGGAACCCATCAATGGAATGTCTGTAATTACCATGTCATTATCATATGAATGATAAATTGTGTCATTTAGTGGGAAAACATGCACAGCTGTCTGAGTTGCTGTCACAGACGTGTCTCTGCTTATTTAAGCTCCTCTCACAAGAATCTAAAAATATATTTGGATTTAAGCTATATATATTTGAAAAGTAGACCCTTTAATATTTTCAGAGTATGTTCCGTTGTGTTTCTAGGATAAAATCTTGCAGTTATATAAGTGTTTTTGTGGAATTTTGTTAATATGTCTCTGGTGGTAGAGCCGAATCCAGAGGATTAATTCTATTAAGTAACACCAAGTACACTTTAGCTACTATTGCTAATGTACTTTAACACTATTATATAACACCAACTACACTGTAGCTACTATTGCTAATGTAGTTTAACACTTATATAACACCAACTACACTGTAGCTACTATTGCTAATGTAGTTTAACACTATTATATAACACCAACTACACTGTAGCTACTATTGCTAATGTACTTTAACACTATTATATAACACCAACTACACTGTAGCTACTATTGCTAATGTAGTTTAACACTATTATATAACACCAACTACACTGTAGCTACTATTGCTAATGTAGTTTAACACTATTATATAACACCAACTACACTGTAGCTATTATTGCTAATGTAGTTTAACACTATTATATAACACCAACTACAGTCCTATACTGAAACAGTTTCTGTGCTTAAGGGTGCTCTGTTGTGGTACAAATCTCAAGTTGTAAGATGTCCCTTCAGTGCTGTGCAGCCTGAACAAAATGATGTTTAGGACTAAAAAAGCTCAGCTCAGCAGTAAATTTAAGCATCTGTTATGTGTAGTTTCTGAGGTTTATTTTACAAAAGTCACCAACGTGCCAAGATTTGGGCAGACACAAATGCCCTGACCACTGAGCTTCACTACAGGCTGCAGGTTAGTGCGGCACTGACTTATGCAGCTTATGCTTCTTCTTTGAGAAGGTGGGTAAGGGCACAGCAGGAGCAGAGTTTGGCTGGATCCTTCACTAAGGGTGGCATCACAGCCAACTTACAAAGTCTATCTATTCTATCTTCCCTCATGAGGTTGGCCTGTTTTTTTCTTTTCCTGGGCCTGCTCGCTAATGAGCGTCCGTACCACTGCCTCACCGTGGTAGGTAGAG
>BRDA01001099.1:76078-109818 GCA_036984385.1 Crenuchus spilurus | reverse complement strand
AATTCTCCAACCAATCAGGTAAATATCAAGCACCTCTAGAGTAGAAGTAAGCGTGCTGAAGCGGGTCGAATAAAAAAGGCAAAATGTGCTTCAGGAATAGGGAACCACTGAAAACCCAACTGTCCAATTACGTTTGGGCTGTGATTTCTATATGGTTCATCCAGTGTAGGTGTACTGGTGACATTATAATCACTGTGTCATTTCAGTGTGCTGGAGTACGGAGCCAAAGCAACAAAATAGGTGTAACTGTCCAATTTCTTCTGAACTGCATGGTCTGCACCTGCCTGTACTGGCAAAGTGCCACCTCCAGCCTGTGTCCTGTCAGTGTAGGATGGGATTGAACTCAAGCGAAGTGACACTAAGAGCGATTGCCGTGTTTTAATCAGACAAGTGACACGGAGAGCAGCGGGGAGTCCCCGGCTGCTCCATATACCTCTCTCAGCCTTACATGATCCAAGTAACCTGTCATTTACTCTCCCTCTATTAGTATTACACACAAGGGCCAGTGTATGCACGTCCCCTCTCTCCTGCTGCTGATAGGGCACAATGCAGCAGTTGGCGCACGTGAAGCTCATCTACAAGCTCCGCCGGAGCGCCCCGATGAAAAACACAATGAGTTTACTGGGGCTTAGCAGATGCGACCACTTCCAATTCAGTCGATTCATTCAGCCACATGTAGAACACGGCCACAGTGTATTGGCCATCAATACAAGACTCTGGGCTGAATCTAATCTGAGGAGCTGCTTCTTTGAAGCTATTTAGGTTAAGTGACTCCCTTCCAGGACAAAAAAATCATCCCTTATGGACGTATGTGTGCTTTGCATGGCAAAAAAAACAGGCACAGACCATGTTTGCCCTCTCCATAGAGCTGAGCCATCTGGGTTTGTTTTTCGCGCATTGGCTTGTTCAGTTTGAGAGGCAAACAATGGTATTACTGTAACCAAGCGAAAAGATGACAACTGATGATGTCACTGATACCCTCCACAGGACATAGATGATGGAAACAATGATATAGGGATTAGCGTGTTTCCAGGAAGAAGCTGTTGTTCAGATTTAGCTGCGAGATTCACCCTAATGTGGCTGGGCACCATATTATTGGTATCCGCTGAGATAATCCTAATCCCAGGTTTTAGGCACCTCACACATATGACAACAACAGTCAGAGGGACATCATCTGACAGCCTGTGGCCTTTTTAACACCGGCCCAGGACAAGGGAGTCTGCGAGGATTACCTTCCTCAGGCAGAGACGAAATCGGTTGATCCTCCCGCGGCTTTCCCATTTGCCACCTCGGACCATGCAGCAACAGATTATGAGCCATAATCTGCCTGAGATTGGTGCCAAGCATGGCCTTGGGGTGCCTCCACCATTTGAGACCTTGCACTTTACAGCCCCCCTACTTCTCTTATCTCAGCTTCTTCCACTCCCCACACTGCCCCCTGGGTTTTCTTGACGTCACTGCAGGCACTCTTCAGAGTTGATCTAATGGCACACGTCTGGCCTTCATTTCCTCCTCATCCTGTCAGTATAGCTCTGGAGAGAAGTGGTGTGATCTCTTCCAACCACAAACTGCCCACTGAATAATACATTCAGTACACAGAGTGACTGGTTGGAACCAACACCAGTTCCAGCACGTGCCTTTTAAGAAGCGAGTAATTTTGTCATTTTTTTTCTTTTTTCCCAAAATACAAGATGGGCAGCTGAGCGAGCAGAGCCCGGTACACATGGGCAGGGAATTGCGAAGTGCAAATAATTCCCTCATGTGGAAAGCCGGCAATTAACTGGGGATGTCAGCCTTTGTAAAATATAATTGAGTTCAGGACGAAATGAATGTCTCTAATCCAAGCGACAGTGCACTGTCAGTCAGAGTTCCAGATTCCAAACCAAACTGTCATGCTTGTTTATGCATTTCCGTCTGATTTTCCAGACCATATTTCACTTATGACAGACTCATTCGACCACATGGATTCAATCTCAGGCTTCGCCGTTGGCTTGATGGAAACGTAGCTTGATGGGAAAAGTCAATCTCCGCCTTTTGTGCTAATAACAGGCGTAATAGATTTTCAAACTCTAATTTATTCTCACTTTCACAATCATTAAGAGTCTGTGTCACTTGAATTGCTGCATATTTACACTAACTGCATCAAAAGCCTCTTATTTGATCTGTGTTCCTTATTAATAGAGAGGTTTACAAATTTTGGGCGCAGAATCGCTTGTTTTCCAAGTGTTAGCATCCTGAAAGAGCCCAGTTCCAAAAGTCAGTGGCTTTTACCTCAGACTGGGCTTTCAAGCTAAGAGGGACTTTTATTTTTAAGAGTGTAAAGATAGTGAGCTTTGAGATGAGTTCAGTTGAATCAAGTACATAACAGAGGCGAAACCTCAATGGACAAGTGCTGGCAACAAGTTGGCGCACTCTGCATAACACGCTACTGGATAAATATCATCAAAAGCCTCTTATTCCTTATAAATAGAGTGGTCCAGAGTTTCAGGCCCAGAACTGTCAACCCAGTAGAGATACAAAGTGTTCTTAATAGCCCCCAACTTTACCTCGGACTGGGCTTTCAAGCTAAGAACTTTTAAGAGTGAATTGTGTAAACCAACCCAACAACAGTGAGTTTTGTGATGTGTTTGAATGAATGGAGTACATAACAGTGGCAGGTGAATCCTCATCATGGAACAAGTTCTGGCAAGAAGTAGGCATACTCTGCATAACACGCTGTTGGAAAAATATAGTCAAAAACCTCTAAATGTGGTCTTTATTCCTTATAAATAGAGGGATACAGAATTCTAGGCCTAGAACTGTTGTCCCAATAGAGGTACAAGTGCATTTATTAGCATCCCAAAAGACCCCAATTTCAAAGGTCAGTGGCTTTACCTCGGACTGGGCTTTCAAGCTAAGAACAGTTTAGGAACTTTTATTTTTAAGAGTACAAGAGTTCCTGAATTTCCCGCAAGGGATGAATAAAGTATCTATCTATCTATCTATTATGTAAACCGAGACAGTGAGCATTTCGATGAGTTCAGTTGAATCCTCACCATACAAGTGCTGGCAACACTAGCTAACATACTAATGGAAAATATCATTAAAAGCCTCTTATTCCTTATAAATAGAGTGGTCCAGAGTTTCAGGCCCAGAACCGTCATCCCAGTAGAGGTACAAGTGCCCTTATTAGCATCCTGAAAGGCCTCAGTTTCAATGGTCAGTGGCTTTTACCGTGGACTGGGTTTTCAAGCTAAGAACTCTTATTTTTAGTGCATTGTGTAAACCAACCCAACGACGTTGAGCTTTGAAATGAGTTCTATTGAATTGAGTGCATAACAGTGGTGAACAAGTTCTGGCAACAAGTAGACGTACTCTGCGTAACATGCTATTGGAAAAATATCATCAAAAGCCTCTTATTTGATCTGTATTCCCTATATACTGATCCAGATTTTCGGGCCCAGAACTATCGTCCCAGTATAGGTACGAGTTCTCATATTAGCATCCCGAAAGACCCCAATTTCAAAGGTCAGTGGCAATCACTCTTTTACCTGGCTGCCCGATCGATAACTCCTCTACTTCTATGTAAGAGGTGTGAATTACCCTTTTAACATCAGCACCTCCACTGTAGCATCTTAAAGACTCGCCTCGGAAATGTCAGCATTTAAAGCCACTCAAATATCAGCTGTCAGGTGAGCGAAGAAGGGTGGCAACCTCAAAGCACTTCCTCCAACGACTCCACTTACAGCGCAATTGTTTTTTGTCCCCTCTAATTTCATTCCACCTGAGTCGTCTCCCCTTTGCTTTTAATCTCTGTCCTCTTTGTTTTAACCCTCTTACAGAAAAGGTGCAGCACCTGGGCTGGCTCCAGGCTCCTTAAAGGGTATTCAGAGCGAGGATGAATGTCCAAAGCTCCTGCCAGGGGTCTTGACTGACCTTAAAGGACATAAACCCCTGCCGATACACAGAGGGCCGACGTCACGGTAGATTAAGGTCTGCCTGTCCAAACGCCTTTTGTTGCTACATTCTCCAGTCTCCAGCGTTAATCAGGCAATGGGATCACTGAGTTGACAGTATGGTGGAGCAGACTGGTCCATTAGCTGCAGATTAATTGCGCTGTTAGACCCTGGAGTGAGCCCCCGATTGACTCCCGAGACACGTTGTCATTGCCACAGCGACGTACGCTGCCGTTCTTGGCTGCGTTGTCCATGGCAATGGAATGAGCTTCTTGTCTGCCATTGAAATGAGGTGGTAGGACAACGAGGCAGCTCGTGTTAATGATGT
This sequence comes from Crenuchus spilurus, assembly GCA_036984385.1. Lineage (NCBI taxonomy): Eukaryota > Metazoa > Chordata > Actinopteri > Characiformes > Crenuchidae > Crenuchus > Crenuchus spilurus. The sequence goes on along the minus strand of BRDA01001099.1, from coordinate 105,555 downwards.
TTATTTGCCCAAATGGTCAGCATTTTGCAGATGTCATGTCGTCGCTTTTACGGGTGAGCCTCAGCATCGCCAGGCCTTGTGTACACAGATGAAATGATGACCAGAGTTCGGAAGGGCTGGTTTTGAAATGTTTTCCAGTGCAGAGTACTGATTACATGATTAAAACTGTAATCAGTAGTGTGATCTAAAGGATTACAAATCTTGATAATATATTCTGATTGGTTTCAGCTTTTGAGTCGCATTCCATTCAGGTCATTGTGGTTTATGAGCTGTTCTTCCATCTGGTGAAAGGCTTCCATCTGGAGCTATGGTGAATAGTAATAGCCTTATTTCCTTTACTGATTTGGCTTCAGTGAGTTACATTATGTGTTGGGTTAAGGTGATGCATGAGTAGATGTGCACCAATTTGGGTCTTATGTGACAACCGATCATTTACAAATTGTGGACAATATCGATATCATACTGACAATTTAAACAAATTATTTTTATGTAAATAACATAATGTAGTGTAAACGTTGGCAGCCATTGCAGCTGGTAGCAGAGTGACCAATAGAGGATACTGTGGCCTCTGTAAGAAAAGGAAAATGACAACAGTACAAGGTAAAAATCAGCCACAACATTATCCATCAGCCATAATTCTAATATGGGAATTGATAACAATTATTTAGGTTTTCCATATACTGTACATGCAATGATATATTGACTGCCAATATTTCATACATCCCTAGAATACAGTGAAAACATTCCTTGTTGTTCATAATTTAATTCCAAAAGGTAAACTCTCATATATTTTATTTATTACATGTAACATATTTTATAGATTATAACTCATAAAAAATCTGAAATCAAGAATCTCAAGTTATTAGAAAAATTTAGTTTGAGTAAATTATTATTCAAACAGTGTCAACATTAAAGCCAAGAATTTTTTAAATATGTCACTTTACATGTATGAACAATGTTCACATTTTTGGAGAAGATATATATACCTATATATGGAGATACACACACACACACACATTTATACACAAACACACACACATGCACACACACACACACACACACACACTCACACAAACATACACACATATTTATACACAAATACACACATGCACACACACACACACACACACACACATTTATACAGACATATTTACACACACACACACACACACACACACACACATATTTATACACAAACACACACACACTACACACTCATATTTATCCACACACACACACACATTTATACACACATATTTATCCACACACGCACACACACACACACACACACACACAAACACACACATTTATACACACACATACACACACATACAAACACACATGTACACACATGCACATATATACAAACACACACACATACACACACACACGCATCCACACACACACACACACCTACACACACACACACACACACACACTGCATTAGATGTAAGATTTCAGTTTGAAGGTTGAAGTTTTCAGGATTCGGCATCAACAATAGCTTTTGTTTCTGTAATCCCAGGCCTTGGTTCAGTCATTTAAAAGCTGAAGGATACTGAAATATTCAGATGGTCTGCACTCTCTTGACATTTAAAAAGTGTTCTAATGGTCTCCTCTGATGAATGCTGTAAGAAAAAAAATACATTTTGGCTTCCTAAAGACTCGCTCAAGGCCTGACTTACTTTTTAATGTATGAGACGTGTGAGTGTGAATAAGTCTCTCATCCTCTTTACCAGTGAATGTTTTTTCCTTGAACTGTGCTTTGAGGCTAAGAACCATTTAGGAAGCTTTATTTTTAAGAGTGCTTTGTGTAAACCAACCCAAAGACAGTGAACTTCGTAAGTGATGACACAAAAGTTCTATTGAATCGAGTGCAGAACAGCGGCAGATGAATCCTCGCCGCACAATAGTGCTGGCAACAAGTAGGCGTACTCTGCATAACATGCTAGTGGAGAAATATTGACTCACATGTGTGAGGAAGCCTTCCTGCTGCTCTTCCTTAAGGCGATTTCATCACTGAGTTCAGTGAATTTCGACTGACACAGGACATCACATTCAGTTGACATCAGAGTCAATTGACTGAATTGTTCCTTGTCGGTTGGAGCTCGTACTTTATTTTAGTGGGCCTGGGTTTGGAAAAACAATCCATCACCTCATTACTGAGATTTTTACTTACCTATGTTCTGAACTAGAGCTGCACCAAGTATCAAAACTTATACGATATATTGGCAGCTGATATATTATTTGCCAATAAAACAATTTAACAATAAATAGTTGACATTGTGGCTGATAATTTTCCTTCTTCTGGACCCCACAGTGTTTTCTGCTAGACACGGCATCACTCGAGAGCTTGAGGTGAGGCCTGAGACTTGACCCTTGCCATTAGTTAGGGAGGGCTGGTCCTTTTTTTGCTTTGTAGGTGAGCATCATAGTTTTGAATCTGATGCGAGCTGCTACAGGAAGCCAGTGGAGTGATGTAAGAGAACTTGAGCTGATTGAAAACCAGCCGAGCAGCTGCGTTCTGGATCAGCTGCAGGGGCCTGATGTCTCGCATAGGAAGACCAGCCAGGAGTGAGTTGCAGTAGTAAAACTAAAAAGACTTGAAATGTGTCACGTTATGTGTAATAAATAACATAATTTTTTTTTTTTTTATTAAAATATAACACAAATGAACATTTTTAGGAAATTCTGATCATGCACTCGTACACATCTCCATACAGGCCTTAACGACAAAGCAATACTCTGGTTATTTATAGTAGCAAGAGGACGTCAACATGTGTAGAAGTGGATGCTTCTGAGATATTCTGACTCACATCAGTTCAAATTAACCTGCAAGAATCCATCATTAAATCTACAACACAGCACTTTAAACACTTCTATATTTAAAGTTGTGCTCGTGATCTAAAATCTGTCACCGTCATTAACCCACTAGGGAGACCATTGGCTGTTTTTGATGTGCAATGCAAAAAAAAAAACATAATTTGGAATTAAATGAGACTATATTACACACATTTTATCCTTGAAATCTACATTTTTGCACGTTCTGCTTCAGTCTTTATAAAGAAGCTTGAATGGCTTTGTGTGTGACATGTACTGCTCTAAACTAGCCTGAATAATTAGTGAGATTTAGCAGTAAATAACCTCAATTTAGTGGACTATTGTTGACCACAGAATTGTGCTAAATTGATTTACGTCCATTTGAGTCATACCCTGGATCCAGACCTGTCTCACTGTGTTTGTTACTGTTTACATCACGGCCCTTTTTTGACCACAGTCTGAAAGAATAAGCTTTACAAAGAACCTCCTCGGCTTGGGAATACACTTCTTCTAGGTTACGAGTGACTGCAATCCCTTGTGTGACATTGGCTCCTGCAGTTACTCATATCGGTGTTCATGCTCTGCTGCACCTCAGTAACTGACTGGCAGACTCTTGGGTGCTTTTTTTTTAACGCTCCTTCAGTCTTAGCTAGCTTTGACTTTGGAAATGTGCATTGAGGCATTGCTAAGCAAAATACAAATGTGTTTGTCATTTATGAGGAGTTGTTCTTGAGTCGGAGCCCAGCAGTTTCTGTTTTTGTACATTTGGTTCCTTCAGTCATTACTTTGCATGCAGGAATGAAACGAATTTGACACTTAATTAAGTCTGAGAATGCAAATAAAATCGTATAATTAAGTAAAACGTATATAAAAACATATAAAGTAGGGTTGGTAACTGGCATAAGATGATGCAGGGAAATGGTGCGATGGATGGGGAGGTACCACTTGTGTGACATCACACAGAAACCTGTTGAATGATGCTGGCTACTGTTTTGAGAAAAAAACAAAAAATTAAGTTTTACCAAATTTCAATTGTGCATTTTTTGTATTTACTGAAATATGAATCATTATTTATTGAAAATTTGAATGTAATATTATTTTTGTACTTTTTTATAGAGTAATATTCTAGTGCATCTCCAAAAAAAATATTGTGAAAAAGTTCATGTTTATAATTGAATAAAAAATATTATTTATTTATTTATTTTTGCCAATTTTATCCCCTTCCCAATGTTGTAGTAGCCAGTTAGCCAGTTAGTCCCCATCACTTTTGTAATGTCCCTGACTCTAGGAGGGTGAAATCAAGAACAAGCGTGTGATGTCGGCCACCGCCTGTTCGAACTACCAGTGATACACTGTCACTGGGGAACCAACGCACTTGGAGAAAAGTGCAGGATTCCCTGCTCCAAATGGACCAATCAGTAGATGCCGGAGCCAGCAGTCATTGCAATGTGTGAGTGATAGGGAGAGAGAGTGCCATCATTTTTGCTCTTTTAGGCCCCGCCTGTTGATGGCAAACAGCATGACCGGGATTCTAACTAGCAATCCTCTGATCATAGTGTCAGCATCTAGCCTGTTGAGCCACTCGGGGCCCCATAAAATAAATAAATAAATAAATATTACAGGTAAAGTAATATTTCAAGCTTTTATTGTTTTGAATATTGATACATTTAAATAGTAATTTATACAAACTGGAAATGAAATATATAATTTGAGTGTTAACAGTTTGAGACTCTGGATTCTGGATTCAGTGATACTAATTTTTGAGAGCACCAACATAAACAAAGCTGCTAGTTAGTGAGGTAACTTTTTAGAATTTGTGTCATGACCGCACTGTTACTTCTTCACTGAATAGCGCTCTTCACTGACAAATAATTGAGAAAAAGACCAGTCAGCATTAGCAATAGCAACGTGAGTGTGTAAGCAGTTAACTGAGTTTGAAGAATAGATTGAGAGAAGAAAGTGAAAGTAAAACATGAAAATCACCGATACATGTCAGGAAAAGAAGAGTGATGTCAGCCATCAATCAGCCATCACCAATCAGCCCTATCGGCCTAGTAAATGATATAGAACATTTTATGAGGATAAAGTTGAATTCTACAACCATTCAAGCTGTATTTAAGTATTTGACCAGTTCAGTGACCAGCTGTGCAGGCCATGTGAGGTCTTATTCGTGCTGGCAGAACAAATGTTCAGCACCAGACTGCAAGCTCAGCACACAGAAAACCACACAATAACACTGTGTGGGTTCAGTCCCTTTGCCCCTCTTCCCTGTTCACCACTTGTTTGCTTAACATTCTCAGGAATGTGTCCTTGTGTGCTTTTCTTTTTTTTGTAAATGTGAAGCTTAATATCAGGGCACCATGTTGTTCTAATAAAATGCTTCAGACGCAGCTGACTGCATAACTCACAGAAACGTCTGCGGAGAGACCGAAAAAGCTATTTTTTTGTTCACCTTCAATTCGCCTGCAATTACTATCACCATCGTAAGCACAAAAGGCAGTCTTGAGTCCATATGAAGGAGGGCTGTCAGAAAGTTACAGCTCTTCTGCACAATGGGCAACTCCTGCGGCCCGTCTTTTTCTTTGTGGCCTTTCTTCTCTCGCTCTACGTGAACGACTAGAGTGACTCACTGAAGCCAGTGTTCACTTCTTCTACTCAGCGTCCATGCGCTGTTTAATGTTCCTTCTGTCTGCGGAAGTACAACTGCATGACTTACTTCACGCATGGCTTGATCCGTCAGGATCTGCCACCGAAGACGCTGATCACGTATGAAGGTGAGCGGCGAGTGAGCAGGCGTCTGTACGAGTGGGTGCATCTGGAGGAATTCCGTCTCCAGCCGGAGTCGAGGGTAGAGGTTTGCGATCAAAAGCGAAATTATAGGCGACAGCAATCACTTTCCATTGGGCTGGCAGGGCAGCTGGAGCGTGACATGCTCTAACCACACTGTTGATGGAGTACTACCGAGACCCGCCTGAGTCTGCAGGCACAGATGCTTCAGTGAACTTTAGGTGAAGTATTTATGTTACTGGGGAGGCAAAGTGTCAGCCTGATAAACTCACTATCCCAGCCACCCTGCCTTTTGTCTTTTTTATCTTTACTCAAGTTAATCAAATAAGATTATAATCGACAGGGCACATATGGCCACACTTGGGCGTTAAGCTGGGGCTGGGAAGGGGGGAGGTTACATGTAATCCCAATTGATACATTTATTTGTGTTAAATAGAGATTGTACTGGATGTCCTTGAGGACAGTATAACAGTTGCCAGCTCCCTTTCAGCGTAGAGTCGCCATCCACGGTCTGTTCAAATAAAACCTTAATTGCCCTCCCAAAGATGAAAAGAATGAGGATTTAAGAGTCCAGCGACCATTGTACAAACTGCCTTTCAAGAGGCTTAAATGAGAAGAAGTGGGCGAACAACAATGTGTGGATTACACGTAGGATTTGTGTGAGGAGCTCATGATCTCCACCCTCATCCTTTTATCAGATTGAGGGCCTGAGATTGAGTGGTAGTGGTGGTAGCCATGGCAGAGGAACATGATGACCTCTCTGTTCTCGCTAAAGAAGACATCACACTGTGGAAGGTGAAAGGCAAGCCCATCTACTCAGAGCCAAAATGAAATATTCGTACATTATCACTGCGATTTAGGTCTTTATAGGAATATTAGGTTAGAGCTAAATGTGGCGAGAATTTGAAACAGTGCTACTTAAGTTTTACTGGACTAATAAATCATCAGCCGGTCGCCTGCAGATGAATCTCCCCATTCGGTGAAGGTAGGGAATGGCTTATTCTGTCCTTGTCAAAGTAGAAGGTCTTCAGGGAAGATTACTTTAGGAAGATTCTCCTCAAATTTGGCTATGCTGCAAAAGGGAAAGGATACAGTGTCCCTGCGCAGTCCTGACCATCCAGAAAAATAGCCGGTCGTCAAGAATATCAGACTGTATTTCACTTGGAGAGAAGTGAAAAGACCGCTGAGACAATGAAGCCCTGACAGATAGCTATAGAGAGAAGGAAAGAGAATGAGCAAGAGAGACAAGCGTAGGAAGTGGGAAGGAGAGGTCAAACTATGAAATTAGAAAGAACCCGATTTCTCCCTTTCTTGGCTGTCTCCTCTCCTCTGGAACTGGAGACAGTAAATACCCATTCTGTCCTCGGAGACTTCATCCTGACCAGAGATACCACAATGGAGACCCTGATGAGGAGCACATGCAATTACTCTCTCTTAATAAAATCTCACAGTTCCAATTATACCCAGGCACAATGGCCACTACGCTTGGCTGCTGATTGAGTTCATACTCCGTGGGACTTCTAATAGCGCTCTACCCCTCCTGCGCAAGGCATTGCCTGTGTTTCCATCACCCAGCTCTATTCATGCCTTACCTTCCTCTCTCTCTCTAGGCTTCATTAGCTTCTCACAAAGGCCCGAGTCCCATCACCCACAGTCGATCCAATCGATTGTGGCCATTTTAAGAATGTTACTTTAGCTCATTGATGATGTATACTGCCAGCACTAAAGGCTGGGAAAAGTGCTACAGCAAAAAAGGTGATCGTCAGAGGTATTGGCAACCCTGGAGTGGAGAAATATGAGAGGAGGAGTGGGACTGCTGCCTCCCGAAGTGTGGTTAAGGTCGTCCAGAAGTGTGAGGAGATTGAGGCATTGCCTGGCAACACTCAAGCACTCCCTATGGTTAAGGAAAGGACATAAAGGTGGATTCAAATGTGTTGCAAGTGTGTTGTTGTATGATTTTTTTCCCCCTGTGCACTTTTTTGCCCTCTCTTACTCTCACATTTGAAATTATACAGGACAGGATGACAAAAATCCTGCACTTAGTCAGTGGGATAACACAGAGCCTATGTCCATTCAACCATATTCTAACATCTCTAGATGCACAGTCCCTGCTTTTCACAGGGGTCATCAGGTAGGCACCATCTTTTGTTAGTGTTTCAATGAATTATGCCCACAACACCTCCAGAAGTCTTAACACCTCCGTTCAAGCTCACGTCACCTATCATTTAAGGAAACTCTTAACCGTAGATGCACATCAGCCTGCTTGGTGACTAAAGTCAAGCTCCGGTCACACTTTGCATTGTACATCATCTCGTAAAATGGGGCGTGGCCACTAGTGGAACCAGAAATCAGCAGTTTAAACGATCCTTCGTTTTGATTCTCTCACTTGTGTTGTATTTTGTCATCTGTAATATCTCCTGTTTTGAAACCACAACACTCAGTGCTTCATCTATGTTGGCTCAGACAGAGACAGTACAGAGTGGGTCAAAGGTCACAGAGAGAGGTGGTGGGTCAGGGATGTCAGGGACATCCAAAGTTGAACTTGATGTAAAAATTTGCTAATTAAATTAATTCAAAGTTGTCTCCACATTTGTCTGTGACTGGGCCTTACGGCTATCCTGAGCCCAACTGGCACAGTTAATGCATGCTCCTTTCTGCTGCGCTCTATGTGGACTCCACACACTACATCAATAATCATATCACACTATGTCAATAACCATAAATTCTTGTTAGTCTCTCTGATGGTGGTAATAAGCCCCACTGGCACAGTTAATGCAATCGTAGTGCCACCAGTTGTATGTGGACTCTACAAACTACATCAGCAACTGTACACACTCCCCCATTAACTGTAGGTCCCCATTGGCTCTATTAAGATCATATCTAGCCTGTAGCTCAGTGCCATTATGTCCATGTGGATTTCCAGCACTACCTTTTAGCAGATAAACTTTACCAGCAAGCACAGGCAGTGGGGAATATACCATCAATATTTACACCAATGGGGTTGCTGGTAAATGTGCTCATATACTACTCCAACAGTAGTAGCTAGCATGTTAGCATTGCCTCAACTCATTTTGCTAAAATGTCAGTACATTCCCTGAGGCTTACAATTCTTCAAAGCCCACAGGACTGGAAAGTCATCTTCATGGTGTTTGTGAAGATACGGCTAACATCTTACGACTATTGTGAATTGTGACTTGGCTAAGCTTCTTGTTTTTACTTGCGGAAGGCGCAGCAGTCAGTTGTCTTTCATTCTCTGTGTGTTGTCCAAGTCTAGTGCTTCAATTTCAGCTCCTCTGAGAAGAGTGGAGCTGCCAGGGAGCTGCTCCTCTCCAGTCAGCACTCTGATGTAGGTCAGAGGCACTTGAGCTTTCTCTCTCTCCACTCGCTCGCTTCAGCCTGTCGTCTACTGATTATGTCAGATTAATTTCATATGGACCTTTGAACGGGCCTTCCTTTGATGTGCTTTGATTCGTCGACTTGATTTATTTATGTGACGCCACATGCTTGTCTTACGCTAAGCCACGTGGCCACTGATAGCGTGATGATAAGGCCTGGGCATTAGATCTGTTGGGTGCCACTCCGTATTTCCTCCTGACAAATCGGCTGAAGGTTCTGTGACTTGTCGTTCTCCTGGGACGACAGCCCGGAGCGGAGGACCCTCGTGTGGCAGGAGACGACTCACCCTCGTGATGGAGCCAGAGAGGTAAAGGCAAGGGATACAGTCAGAGAAAGATGAGAAGAGACAGGACACAGAGTGTGTAAGTGAGACAGAAAGAGTGAGAGAGAGACAGAGAGAGAGAGAGAGAGACAGAGAGAGAGAATGAGAGACAGAGAGAGAGAGATAGGCATTGATTACTTCGGGGCTCTCTGCAAGCTTCCACCCATCAGTAATCCTTCCATGTCACTTTTCTGCTGTCATAGGCTCAAAGCTGGCTACATACTGTAAACACACACACACACACACACACACACACACACACACACACACTCACAATAAAACGCTTAGGAACACCTGGCCCTTGTGTTCTTTTGGACTGCTGGTGACTGACAGCTGGGTGAAGGACGCCTTTGAGCAGTCTAAACTGAATATGATGAGATTTTCAGCAGGAGTGTTTATTCACTGTCAAACAAGAGCAACACAGGAAATTATCAATAGGTGTAAGAAAATGTCAATACACTTGAATATCGCACTGTTGTTTGGTGATACGTCATCGATTCTCAAAAGCCTAAATTAAAATTAAGTATAAATTATACTTCTGGAGCTTTTTTTTGGGTGGGTTACTCATAAAGTGTGTGGTGTAGTGTGGGTGCCTTTATGACTAACAACGATCAAGGATGGTGAAATGTGTGGTGTGTCACGTTTTTAGCATCATTTAGGATTTTTAAAACCAGGCTTAAGGTAAGAAGACTTGCAAAACCAGAATCCAGAAGCAGCCCAAAAATTCCAGAGATGAGCGAAGGTTTAAAAAAGAACAGAACAAATCAGAAACCCAGAAGCAATACAGCAAGAACCAGCAGTGATGGGATGATGGGGCAGTACTGGAGTGTGTTACAATATATCGTAACCCCTGTGTCATAATGCCAGCTTCATGTCTATGCACAGCCCTACGAATCATAACTAAAACTAAATAAATATCACACATTTGCTGTTGCTGCCAATTATCAACCATTTTATCAGCCTCCTGTAGCCTCCAATGGCTTCCACAGTGAACTCTTTCAAAACCAAATATTAGTTTTTTTTAAAGTTACTGAATAATTGATAGCTTAATTGTTTAATACGTTTTATGATAATAACAGTTTATGTTTACATTTACAGTATTTGGCAGATGCTCTTATCAACAGTGACATACAACAGTTCTTTGTTTTAAAGGGTTTTGGGTAAAATTGACAATGATAAAATACAGCCTCTTGCCTGTACTATTTCAATGGCCAGGACCACCACAGAGCTCTCTATATGTTTACATATAGATCATCAAGGGCTTCAGGACCCACTACAGTGTCCATAATCATGCTCCTGATGGCCAAATTCATTGACTTGGACAGGCCACATCACCTGGCCATGAAGAAAAATTCCAGTGACAAGTGTGCCTGTTCTGCTTCGGCGCTGAGCTCTCCGCCGGAGCAGGGCAACCATGTGGCGGAGCGAAGCAGATTGATTGGGTGGGTATTGATCAGAGCATGCACAGGGGGCTAAAGGAGAGCGATGTGCTGTGTGCGCCCTGTGGCTTAATGGAGAGGAGCCTGGTGGATCCTGCCTCCTTTGATCCGCTGAGGATTAGCGCAGCCGGCTGGGTACAGAGGCAGAGATGCTGGGCCGCTAGACAGCTCGTCCAGCCGACGTGATTGGAATGCGGGAGGCTGGCAGGCTCGCAGGGTGTGGCTCGCTGCCTTACTCAACCCTGGCTTTTTCAGAGGCTCTTCAGTCCACGTTAATCAAGAGCGCTGGCGTAAGAGCCAGGATGTGGAATCCACTCCCAAATGCATTTGTTTAGTCTTTCTCCTTTGGCTTTCTCTGGAGCTCAATAGCCTCTTAACTGTGATGCCATCATGATTCTGTATCAATACTGCACAACAACTTTGTCTCAAGAACTTTGTAGCAGGGAAGAAATTCTTAATTTAACATCTGGAGGATTTTCTTGACAGTGACATGTATTTGATCAAATTCATCCACAAAGCATCTTTTCTCTAATGTTTACTCTTGACTGGAAGGTCTATTGCTTATTCTGCTGGTGTCCAGATGGTGTAGCCCAGGGCAGACTTTTTTTTGGATATCAACACCAGTGTTTTTTAGTCAGAAAGGCCAAAAGTGATCCAGGATCATTCATGCATAGAATGTTTTTCTGTCTTTAATCTTTATCTTTGCACCTTCAACTCTCCACCACAAGCCCACAAATTTGATCAGCCAAAACATTAATACCACTCACAGATGTATTGAATAACAGTGATTTTTGCAACAACAAACATCTGAACGTCTGAACATCATTGAACATCTGTACTACTAACATTTGTCAAGTTTTCTGGACGTTACAAATGTTGCAAATTTGGTTCGTAGAAAGTTCAATCTCTCAAGTTTTCTAGATGTTTCTAGAAGGTTTCACATTAACATTTCTTAATGTTTCAGTAACATTGCTGCAATGTTATGAGGACCTCACTGACTTATCTTTACACTGTGCTCAGCATCCTCCAGCTCAAATGACCTGCAGGCTTGTCCCGCTCTTCTGTTCAATTTAGCTGATCATGATATTCAAATCCAATAAAAACATCTCACTGATGTTACTCAGACGCTGTTAGTTATGCTTTGAGAAACATTCCTAAAACATTGTAACTCAAACCATTATTACATCACATATGTTCAGAACATTCCAGGAACGTTATTTCTGTAACGTTACTGGGGAACTTTCATGGAACCTTTAAAAGATGTTGCTGACATTCTTTTAGTTGGAAATACATTAGAGTGTAAAAGCACACTCTGTTCTTGTGCATAATGTGTTGGATGCTGAACACTTATATGCAAGCATCCAGACCTTTACTGACAATTTCCTAGTAGTCAGACTAGTCCGATCAGAGTATCTCTGAAGCTGCCAGGCTTTTGAGGTGCTCCCCTTCAAGAAGTGGACAGTTCCTACCATCTTTGGCGTCCAAATCCTCAACCTCACAACTTAAGGATCAGCTGCTAAAGGTCTTTGAAGAGTCAAAGACTCAGGGGATCAGAGCAGTTTTGATGGCACACAGATGCCTGGCATATTAGCCATATTCACAAATTGGTTTTAATGTTAAGGCTGATGAATGCATTCCATTTCCCAACCTGGAGGGCAAGCAGCTGTGAGACGTTTGCTTCATTTCAGAACTAATTACCTGTTTAAACAGGCAGCGAGTGCGATGTTCCTTCGTGCACCAAGCTACACGTACACCACTGGAAGTGCACCATATTCGTCTGCAGAAGAGCATCCCAAACAGAGCATCCCGCTGATTAATATCCTGCAGCGTGCTTCCAAGCATCTTGCTTTCCTGTTTGTTTGCGTGCTCCTGTCTGACACCCCGGAATAATGCTGTTATTGTCGGCTCTCGCTGTTGCATGGATTAGTCAGATGCTTACAACATCAAAAGTGAGGCAGAAGCCAGAATGAGAAAAAAAAACAGCAGGATGATGTTTACGACAGTATCTCTTTTTGGCGAGATGGGAAGAGTAGGTGCAGATCAATAAGATTGTGTCTTGATATTCACGGCACCTCCTGAGCCTGGAGAACGAAGGGAAGTCGGTAAAACTGGAGTAATAAGGTTGAGGGTGCCCTCTCAATAATTAACACAGATGTTGAAAGAAAAACATCTTTGAGGCAGTGGGTACGAGGGAGGGCCTTTGATAACATCCCAGCAGCTTCATGAAACTTTCAAGCTTGAAAAAAAAGTAATTGATATTTTCGCAACTTGGCAACCAGATCTTGGCTGTCTCGTGGGCAGCCAGACTTCGAGGTTGTCTTTGGGCACTTCCAAGATTGACTCCCAACAATCCTTTCCTACAAATTCTTTTTCGACATGTCCTCTTCATTTGATTGCAAGTCTAAATACTCATTTAGGAAATTGAGGTTGGGGATTTGAATCGTCGTCGTTCAGAACATTGAGGTTGTCTTTAAATGCATCCCTGTCTTGTCAGCTATGTTTATCCCTGCCTGCCCCCCTTGAACTAAGGGAATATCCCGTATTAGTCGCGTACAGATCCGGGCTGAAAAAAGAATGGTGCATTAGAGCGTAGAGCTGTGGATTTAGGCACAATCTGATTTATTTGCAAGCAACACGCAGCGAGATAGGCACTCTAGGTGATGAAACGGAACGGCAGGTTTATGTTCCTTGTGGCGCTGGTGGAAATGACTGGTGGCATGTGATCTGCACTACAACAGCTTGTAGGAGGGCGCGGGGCCTCTGATATCCCTCTCCGGCTTGATTTAGGGGGCACGCTGCAGATTTGAATAGCTTTCATAAAAGAGGCTTTTGTAAAGCACCGGTGTAAAACCAGAGTCAGGGGAGACGAGGGAAGAAGGAGGGGGGCTAAAAAGCAGAGCGTGAACAAAAGCCTCGAAGGCTCGGGGCGAAATCGCAGCCGGGAGCGAGAGCTCTCCAAGAGTGGCAGGCGGGAGATATGGTGAGCGCTGGGCTCTGAAGGCCGTCAGCTGAGCACGATCCACAGAGACTGCGCAACACCTCTCATGTTCAAAGAACACCACACACTTCCAGACTTCCAGATATTTTGAAACATTTGCATCAATGTTTTTCATAGCTGCCATAGTGCCAATTTAAATGTTCTATAAAGTGCCAGAAGCAAATGCAGATTTTTTGCAGCTGGCCTTCATCCGGTACAGCAAGACAGCTTTGACTTCTGCTCTCTTCTTTACTCTTGGCATAAACCAGTCTTCATCATGTGGAGAATATGCCTGGCCTTGTAAAAAAAAAACGGTCCTTGCCTCCAACCCTGAGAGATATCCCAAAGAAGTGCTGTCAGCTGACATGTCTGACACTGGTTGCTTGCGCGCTCTCTCTCTTGTGCTCAAGAGGCTCCTTCCTCTTCTCAAGAGGTGCCTTTGCCTTAAGCCTTGTCATGGTGTGAATGTACAAGGACAGTAAAGCGAAAAGCAAAGACAGAAGACACCACTAGGCACATGAAATGTTTACTTTGCATTCCTTTCTGTTGATGGGTCACCCATTAATCCCACTTAAAGACAAAGTGAATAACAGGAATTATTTTGTAATAATGCCAGAAGTGAAGGTCTGGGACATCTCTAGGACATTTTAGTGAGGATGTAGCATAAATCATATTTAGCTCCCCCAACTGAAAAGATGATAGTGAAAATAAACTGGCATTTGTTGACAACATAACTGAAGGCAATGTCCTTCCTTGTGTATAGGCTTTTGTACACTATAGCCCCACTTCTTGTATGGACGCACATTCTCAGAAATACATTTTTTACACTATGCTGTAAAATTCTGTAAAAGTATTCAGCACTCCTGGTCTGGGATATATTCAACAGGATGTGAACACGTGATTCAGTGTGTGGCCTTGCTGGAGACAAGTACACTAACAAATTTCACTGTAAATTAACAGTAAAATACTGGAAGTAGAGATGCCAGCATGTTACTGTTATTTTACAGTACATCTACTGTTATTTATTTCAGCAGTATTTTACTGTATATTGGATTACTATATAATTACTATATAAGTTTGTGGTGATTTCATAGTACATACTAGCATGTAATTGTCATTTTACAGTACCTTTATTGTAATTTATCAGTATAATGTAGTTTGCATCATCTCACTGATCATTCTGCCAGCTTCATTTCTTCTGTTGCTAAGTAGGTCTGATTCTCCTTAAGTCGTTTAATTGCAGCAGGAATCATTTTGCTCCTGACGCCCACGTAGTGGTGTACAGAAGAACAGTCAGAGAACATGTGTCACTCAGCATTTGCTCTTTCTTTACATTTTCACAAGAACACTTGACAGCAAAACAGATCTTGAATAACTCAAATTTCATAGCTAAGTCATCTCTGTAAGCTAATCTTCCCATGTATGGTAACTACACAAAACCCATTAAAACTTCCACAAATAACCCAAACTACAGTACACTTGGGACCTGGAGTGGCTCAGCAGGCTAAGATGCTTCCACTATGACCTGAGGATCGCGAGTTCGAATCCCGGTCATGCTGTTTGCCATCAACAGCCGAGGCCCAAGAGAGCAAAAATTGGCAGTGCTCTCTCTGGGCAGGTAGATGGCGCTCTCACTCTCCCTATTACATACTCATTGCAATGTCCGCTAGCTCAGGTGTCTACTGATTGGTCCAATCAGAGCTGGGGACCCTGTGTGCCTTCCTCCGAGCGTGTTAGGCTCTCCAGTGACGATGTATCAATGGTGGTTCGAAAAGAAGCGGTGGCTGCATCACACGCAACGGAGGAGACTTGTGCTTGTCTGCATCCTCCTAGAGTCAGGGACATTGCAAAGTTATGGGGAGAGGCCTAACAGAGGGGATGGGCTAATTGGCTACTACTACATTGGGAAGGGGATAAAAAGTGGCAAAATCCTAGAAAATAATAAAAAAAATGAATAAAACTACAGTATACTTACACTAAACAACAAATAACAACACAATAAACAATAAACAACCCCAAAATGAAAGACATGTGTACTCCAATGAGTCTTTGCAAAGCTAATAACTACTGACTACTGGTGTCAAATGTCATCAATATACAGTAACAGCCTTGATATTCACAGTATTACCGTATTTTAACAAAAACAGTATCTTACTTTGGTCATTTGGCTGTGTTTGTACAGTAATTATTTACAGTGTGGGTTAGACCATCTTCAAAGGGGCAAAGCTTGTGTTGGACTCCTGTCAACAGTGGTCAGTATCTTCTGGCAGTCCTCCAGGTGGACGGTCACTTCTGGTTGAGAGTACGCTGTGCGCGATTGGCTGCCGCTTCTCACCGGTGTGTGTGGTTGAGTGTGTGTAAATGGAGTGTGTTGATTGTAAAGCATCCTTGGGGATCTAGAAAGGCGCTATATAAGTGTAATGTTCATTCATTCGAGATCAAAGTCCATCGCGGGTGGGGCCATTGTTTGGCGGGCAGATGCGCATGAGAAGAAAGGATTTTTGCTCAAACCGTATTCTTTGTCGGGAGGTGGGGTGATGGGTGTGTGCAGTGAAATTTTAGGTGGAGCCCCTCACCAAATGAGGTCCATGAACAGTGCGTGGTCCATGTATGCAGAGCACCAGCCGTGACTCCACCTTACAACATACAGAAGAATCTGCTGCTGACAACTTATAGCCAGATACCACAGCACACCATCGGAGGTCTTGTAGAGCTTTTTAACTAGCAAATGGAGAACCAACAGCATAATTAGTTACTGTTTTTGGCTGATTAGTGTATAGAGTCTGTGACACACTAAGGCTTGGGAAAGCTTCTCAGTCCTTTAGTATTGATTTTCTATGACCTAAAGCATTAGCATGAGGGAACCCTCTTTTTCCCAGTAGATCAGAATTGTTCACTTTGAGGTCTCCAGCTTCTAGTAAATATTTGTGAGGCTTATTGATTCAATTCACCACCTGGCTTCTTTGGTGTGACCCTTGCATTAGTTGCCCAAACATTCCAAGATTACAGCTTGATATTGAAACAGGGGCTGAGATTATTTGTATTCTCTGTATTCAAGCTGCGTCCTTTCGGTGATTAAGTGTGCTTTGCACACCGCAACAGTGTCTCGTTTCTAATTATCCCAAAGCTCAGAGTCCATTCTAACCCACATCTCGTCTCTCTGCTTGAAGGGGAGCTGTTGTGTTTACCATAGCCTTTTTCTCCCCTTGTGTGGCGGGCTAGCATGTCGCCTCCGTTGTGTAGGGGTGTCACGGCTGTGACCCCTGCTGGCCTCCTCTTTACGTCGATGTTTCTGCCTCTCTTGTGGGCACCTGTTATGTGTGTGTGTATAAAAAAGAGAGAGTGTGGAAGAGAGGTGCTGAATGTTTAAACATGTAGTGAGGTCCACTAGCTGCGGATATTTCAATTAAGGATTGCGCAGGGGAGCGTGGTTAAGAGCACAGGGGAGTATATGCACTGCTGCACTGTTACCCCCCCACACACATACACACACTCCACCCCTCTTCCACCAGTCTGTTGTCTCAGAAACACAAAGGCTATTTTAGACATCCAATACACAGTGGGGCGAGAGCGCAGGCCTTGGCGCTTGCCTTAAGAGCACTCATGACTTTTTAATCTGTGGCTGCGGGGCTGCCGTCCAACCGCCTGCAGAGTGGACCCCGAGATGAATGGATCAAATCCTCGCAGGCTGACTTCACCCCTCTGTCAGAGGCACTGAGGCGTAGGGGTAGGACTGGGTGAATTTTATTTTGAGCTAGGATTTTGGCTTCTTTTGTTTTTTTATTTCCCAACATGTAATAGTAGCCAATCAGTCCACCCATCCTTTAGGATGCTCCCAGTCACTTGTAATTTTCCTGACTCTAGGAGGGTGAAGACTAGCACATGCCTCCTATGATGCATGTGAAGTCAGTCACCACCTCTTTTCCAATTGCTGATACATCGTCACTGGGAAGTCAGCACGCTCACAGGAAAGTGCAGGATCTCCATCTGTGATACACCTAGAGATGGAGAGAGAGCGCCATCTACCTACACAGAGAGAGCATGGGCAATTTGGCACTCTCAGGCCCTGGCACCTTTTCATTCTGACTCATGCCCCTCAATTGGCTTTTCACACCCTAGGGCTGCTCAGTTATGTGGGCAGCCATGGCGTAAGGTTAGAGAAGAGGGCTTGGGACCGAAAGGTTGCTAGTTCAATCAAAGTACATGGCTGAAGTGTCCTTAAGCAAGGCACCTAACATCCAACTGCTCACCCATCAAATGTGCTCACTGCCCTCTAGTATGTGTTCACTAGTTTATGGATGCATTAAACTTGGAAGTTAAATTCCACTGTGTAAGCACGTTGGTCAATTACACTTTCATACAAGGGGGCAATGAGCACACATGCCTGGAGCAGTGGGCGGCCCTATCTGTGGAACCCCTGGAGCAGTTGTAGGTTAGGTGACCTGTTCAAGGCTATGTCAGCCATGTCCTTTTGTTCAGGGGACAGAGCTGGCAACCCTTCTGTCCCAAGCTTTCTTTCCTAACCTTTAGGCCATGGCTGGCCCCATATCTAAGCTGCCCTAGGGTATGGAGAGCCCAGTGAGGGGCATGAGTCACAATGAAAAGGTGACAAAAAGAGGTGTTAGAGTAGTTAAGGCCGTGAGAAAGTGGGGTAGAGTGTGAGATTGGTGTGTATTAAGGTCAGGGAAAGGGCCTGTAGTGAAAGCAAGAAAGAGGATGTGTCTTGATCAAATGAAAATGAGGACAGTGAAGAAATGGTGCGCCACGATGTGATGTCCTGTCTGTACGACAGAGGAACTAGAGGAAATGAGAAATGCTCCTATGCAAGAGATGGAGGGAAATCTGATCAGAAACTTGGAATAGATTCAAGCTGGGAAGAGATTTGAAAAAGTGTAGTGAACATCAGAGAGAGCGAGAGAGCTTGAGAGAGTAAGAGAGAGACAGCGAGAGAGAAGAAACTGATGAGGTAGACTCAGTCATCCCTAGAGAGGCTGTAAATGATATGTCTCTTGCAAAAAGGAACATGGAGACAGACAGCCACACAGGTGTCATTCGCTATTCAAACATCTCTGCCTGACAAACACGGGGATGAAGATTCTTGTCTGACACCTGTTCCTGCATCAGTGAGATCTTCTCCATGCACGTATGAAAAAATAATGAATTTATAAATGAATTTACGCTGCACTCCACTTCTGACCTTTCGCGCTCAATTATGTAATGTGACATTTAAACAGAAGCGATCTATTTAGTATTAAGAGCTGCATTTAACAGCAGTAGTCAGAGAAGTTCTGGTAAATTATGTAGACCTGTGACAGGTGAAAAGTGCAGACGGTTGTTATCATGCCACCAGAACCCCTGTCGCGGCCTTTGAGGAAACCTGTGGGCTACCATCAAAGAACTGCAGCATATTTATTGCCCAGGCCCTTTGTTGGTAAGGGTTTGCTTTTCAAAGACATCCCCTTGGAGAATGCAGTAAACTAGGGCTGTACTGGCAAGAACCTGGCCTTGGCTCCATTGGAGTGGAAGAGTCCTGAAGATACATTACAACCCTGCCATGTAGCGGCTGATGGCAGAATGAAGCAATGTCTATATGCATAGTCATGTCAGAATATTACGTGTGGTGGATCATTCACAGTGACACTGACATGGTGGTGGTGTGTTAGTGTTTGTTACAAGTGGATAACACTGCAGAGCCAAAGATGTTAAACACTGTGTCCACTCACTGTCCACTCTATTAGACACACTGGCCTTGTTGGTGCACCTTGTGGATGCAGTTGAGTTTGTGTTGGTCCTCTAGTCCTGATGCTATTAGCTGGTTGGTACACTATTTACACTCCAGCAGTGACACTGATGTGTTTACAAACATCAGCAGCTCTTCTGCCTGATCTGTTAACTAAAACACCAACGCCACATCAGTGCTCCACCAGATCCACCTAAATAGCCCCTGCTCTGGTCATGTGGGGGTCCTGTCCATTGAAAAACAGGGTGAAAGTACTAATTGTACAACTATAAAGTTCTTCAAGGGTTCTTTAGTAAAGAAACTGCTTTTATATAGAACCATAAACATTTAAAGAAACCTTTGGTTAAAAGGGTTCTTCAGATTGATGAGGAAAGTGCTGTCAATGGTTCTATACAGAATCATTTTGAAAATGGTTCTATATATCCCTCAAAAGGGTTCTGATGTAGTTACAATGTCAAGCTTGTCATAATAGATTAAGCCTTTTTGGTGCTGTATAGAATGCTAACTACTCTTTGGGTTCTTTGAGTGTTCATGGTTCTATATAGAACCATTTTCATTACGAAAGAACCCTTGAAGAACCATATTTGTAAGAGTGTGCAATACCGATTGCTGTAGTGTTTTGGATTGGAAGGCACTATATAGAGATATTGGTGTTCACAGTGCTCAAGTCTGCACACATAACGTTCATCCTATGCAATGAACATGTTTTACTTAATCCTTTAAGCTCCTGACTTTTATTAAACCATAAGGACTATTATCCAGTAACTACAGCGTAAACAATGCAAGCTGGTTAAGTTATTCTTCAGTTATAAGGGTATGAAATGCAAGTGTGGAACCATTCATTAGCATAAGAGGATAAAAAAACTGTCTGTGCACCCTTACATTGCTTGTTTCAGTTGGAGTGGAAGAGTCAAATGGCTGAAGATTACAATGCTGTCATCTAATGGTTGGGGGTTTAAACTAGGAGTGCATATGAACGTTTTTGGCTGAAACTGAAACTTAGAAAAATGAAACATTTGGCCGAATACTGATTGTGATAATTAATTTCTAAAAATGATTATAACATTAGTAACTAAACTATTTCCCAAAATAAGTTTTTAGTTAGTAGTTAGTCAGGAATGAATGTCTGTATTTAAATAAATTGGTTTGACATCATTAGGTTTAATAACATGAGATTAATTAATTATTATGTTATATTTGCATATAAAACAAAGACAATAATATATGAATATGTATGAAGATGTATGTGTGTTACATTATTACTAATATTTAATAAAATGATGAAAATGTCTAAAATGAATGATGTAAGTCACATGGATGTGTTGTGTGTTTAATGTGAGTGTCATTGGCTACAGACACTGAAACACTTCACATTTCTTCTGGTAATTGTGAGATGGTCCCTAACACTGCAGCCGCTGGAGCACAAACACAAAGCTAAGTGGCTGTATTCTGGCTTCATCATAACAAGTGTAGTTTAGTAAAGGTTGTGCTTGTAGTTTGTTGTCTTCTTCCATTTCAGCACCAAACTGTAACTGTGCTGGTGAATCTGTGTTTTGTTGGTGAGGAAAAGCACAATTCTGAATGTACAAAAAGGTAACAGTGTCATTAAAAACATAATTGTTTAGTAAAAAAATATGTATATTTCCTTACTATGAGCACATATGTCTGAGTTACTCTCTTCCTCTTCATATGAGGAAAAACTTTTTTCCCATAATGCAAAGTAAGGTAAGCTAACTCAGATCATTTTTATCTAAGATTAAAGATAATATTAACCCAGACATAACAAGAGTATTAATGTGTTCAATACTGTATTCCAGCGTATTGTCTGTTTCTTAAATGTATTAGTTACTCCCTCATAGCTGTGTTTAAGTGATTTTAATAAAATTCTCAAGCGCTTAGCGCAGATTCAAGCTAGCGCCGCTGGTGCTTACCACTCCAGCCTCAATGCCCCTTAATGGGTTTCATGTAAATATGTTCATTTGCGATTTTTTCCACCAATTCATCTTCCTGGATATTGTAGATAGAGATTATCCGAGGGATTATGATGTTCAGGGAAAAAAATAACGGGTAAATGTGTATTTACGCAGAGCTTAGGGCTGTAGATGGATGAAAGTGGGTCTCACATATGGAAAATAAAAGCGTGAAAATGCAGACCCTGCCTCCCTCCATCTGGCTCTCAGTTGGCTGGCCATTTACTGATATTCATTTCCAAAAGTGGAAGGCTAACAGACGTTTACGATGCAAATTGCAGGCCATAACTCTGCATGGCGTGGCGAGTGGCATTAATCCCCCAAAATCAGTCAGCCTACTCACTGGTGCCAAGAGCATTAAGCCACATCGCTTTGATTGGGAGAATCCATTTCAGTGCCATTGCTAACCAGCTAGTGCAGTGTATTTTAGTGTTTGTTACTGCCACGAGAAAAGTGGCTGAAGAAGTCAAATCAACCAGCTGAAGGGACTTAAATAGTATCAAGTCAGAAAACTTTGCAAGTACTGTGTTGCATATGGAACTTCACAGAACATCGATTAGCATAAGAACTAAAGGTTTTTAGATTCAGTTCTCGTCTTTTTTGGGAAGCGTTTGGTCTAAAATAAATTACTAAACCTTAGAACTGGGAACGGTTTGAGCAACAGCAAAGCAATCCAGGCGAGGAACCAACAGAACAAAATGAAAACACTGCTAGAACTTGATTCTGATCCAAATGTGAATTTAATAACCAAGTATAAAATGCACAGAAGTATCATTTCAATGGATAAAAGTGAGTAAATGTAACTAGTTACTCCATAACTCTGCTGCCTTATACTCTATAAAAACAAAAGGTTCTTGGAAGATCATCTGGGGGTTCTTCAGACTGTGGCACTGACACTTCACAATGTCTAGGCACTTAGAGAAACCGCCACATCATTAAAACCTTTCATGCGTAAATTATGAAAATATCGATCAGTATTATTTTTCTGAAATGTATTTTAAGATTAAGATATTTCAAGAGATATTAATGTGTCCACTCAGGTGTGAGCTTGACTATTTAATGTTAAGCAATTGCATAAAGTAATGAAAATGTTAATGTTGTATATTAAATATTTGGCTGATTTTGCTCATGCAGTTGAAATTTCTCTGACATACATGATGCCCATTGTAGGAGACACATAATTCATAATAAATTATGTCTTAAAGAAAATGACAGCAAATGGATGATTAAACCACAATGCTTATTTTTGTTCTTTTTCGCAAAAATAATTTTACATAAATCCCTCAGATAGAGAATTTTGCCTATTCGTCAGCCATTTTTGTTTATTGTGTGTTTTGTTGTGCTTGTACAGGTTCTGCTTGCGAGGCTGCCATGCACAGTCTTGTCTCTAGAATAGAAATACATTTTGTCAGTGAATTTACTCACAAACCTCCTCGCTCAGTTAATTTAACCATAAATGCACCTCATCAATGAAATTCCAAAAAGCATAATCTGGTGTTGTGCCAAATTTGGCACCCCTGCCGTGAGATGCATCCCCTGTCAGGAGACTTACTTACCAGTGGTATTCTGTTACCTTTACTTTGGTTATTGTGACCAAATGAACTTAAATACAGTCCATTCCAGTCATGAATAAAGGAAATAAAGCTTTTACTGAGGTAAGATGACTGTGTGTTATCTAACTGTTAGCCATGATTAAATTGTCGATGTGATTCATTATATTGCATTTCTAGCAGCAGCTATCGGTTACAGTGAGGTTTTTCAGTGGCAAGCTGCATAGCAATGCTGATACCGTAAACGATATTCACATAAGCTCACATATGCAAATGTTTCATTTTTTATTTGCTGCTTGGGCATGGGGCCAGCATAAGCACAGTTTTTTCTACTGCTCACTTGCTTAAACGTAGGCTGATAGGCCGGCCCTAAATGAAGACTGCTGAAAGTACTGACCTTACGCAAAACGTACAGGAATATTTTAAATGTATTGGGAACTTCTGCCATTTTCATTAGTCAAATACACAATAATGATAGAAAATAATATTTCAATTAATTATTGATAATGTCACTCAGTGCTCAACAGCGACATCTGGTGGGGCTAATGTAGAGACGTCCCTGGTCATGCAACTCTAATGTTTAAACCCATGCATATAGAAAAGTCTGAACTACGAACCTTTGAGGATTTGTTTTAGAGAGTGTGGTTCTTTTTGGAGCCATTTGTGTTTTAGGATCTTTTTAAAGAATATCCAATAATAATTTTTGTTTTATGAAAGGGTTCTTTATGAAACTTTTTTACAAGGCTTCTGGAAGCACTGCTGTGACCGTGTGAGGAACCTCTTCCTGGAACCTTTTGTTTTTAGAGATGTACATTACTGGTGGTTGAAAAGAGCTGATGTTTTTGTTTTCTTCTCCATGTACACCACTGGCTGTGATAAAGGGGGTTAGAGGGGGTATAAAAGTGAAGCGTGCAAGATGAAACTAGGGGTTGTGAATTTTTTTTATTTTAATTTATGTAATTTCCAACCATAACCTCAGGGATAAACCTGACATTGTGTGAGAAGTAAAAGTGCTGTGCCTGTAATTCCTTTTTCCCTCCCTCTCTCTCTCTCTCTCTTTCTCTCTCTCTCTCTCTCTCTCTCTCTCTCTTTTAAGAGCTCCTGAATATTTATAAGATGGTGTCAAAAAATAGAGCTAACCTTGATTTTACTTTCACAACTTCAACCCCACGTTGCACCTTTCCAGCCGCAGCTTCCAATACTCTTGCATATAAATTGGATTTGTTAGTGGAAGGTTGCAGATTCGTCTCTTGGGCGGGACGGGAAGTCCCCCCCCCCCCAGTCTCAGCATGGTTCTTATTCTCACCTCTCCTGTAGCTGTAAAAAAGAGGGAGGGAAAGAAAAGCTCACCTCTTCCAAGCTCAACAGCGAAGCCGCTGAGATCAGCCTGGAAGAGATGGAAGCAGAGAATCGGAGGAGCCAACTGTTGCAGAGCAGATGAGTGCACGAGGCTTTGTAATGCTGTCTGAAGGGCTATTGATTTGCTGGGCTTGGGCTCGCTGCGGTTGATCACATGCACTGTGGGTTCTGCATTCATCGTCTGTACCGCACAAATTTCAGATTTTCTAAAAGTAACCAAGCCAGCCACGGTGCTCTTGTTAGTGGTAATTAACAGCAGCCGAGCGTCAAAGCATCACCCTTTGTTTCCTAATGCTCTTCCATTAGCGGCTTACATCATAAGCTCTGGGGAATAAACAGCTAGACACCCTGCCTGTGGTGACCATTCTTTCAGCTGTTGACCACTATTCACCTGGGCTTGATTATAAGCAAAGGCTTTTCTCAAGCATATGACTGCACCCGTTTTTACTGTTATATACAGATCTACTGTGGCTTTCCTCATGCCCTGCCCTTTCCCACGTCTGCAAGAAACCATCTGTGCTTATAGTCTATTTTTATAAGGTGCGGTCAGTCTTGCTTGTCTTTCTTTGGCTCCAGAATTCTAGAAAGTGTGTCTCGGTGCCATGCTAACTATGCTCTTGGGAAAGAACATGTGCTTGCTCATATAACTGCACTGTATTTCTACACTGATCATCCAGAACATTGAAAGAACCTGTTCCTACAGTTTTACAAATGCAGACTGTAGTCCATTTGTTTCTCTGTATGCTTGGTTACCCTACACTTCAATAGTCAGGACTCCCACAGAGCAGGTGGCTCATTCTCAGCACTTCATTTACACTGCATTGCTTAGAGCTGGTCAGTGATTGTGTGGAGGGTGCCTTCGATTTTGTTCATCCCAGGAGGTGGGTGGTGATTTTAGTTGGGGCGCCAAATGGGCTAGGGCTGCAACTGATAGCCATCTAGGGTGCATGTTTAAAGTGGTAGTAACTTCAGGCTCCTGTAGATGGTGCCGCACAAGGCTATAAATACCTGTGGGGTGTGTGACAGGATTCATAGATTGAGAAATATTGATACAATGCAGACTGTCTTGTCTGATGTGTGGGAAATTGGTTGTTTGGCTAAAAGGAGTGATTGCATTTGCGCGCCCAAGGTCACAGTGTGAAGGAAGTAGCTGAATTTGCAGGTGTATTGAAGATTACGGTCATACAGTCCTCCCAGTTGAACAAATCCCAGTCTACAGATGAACATGATGCACACTGAGGAGCATTCACACATCTAGACTGGCCTGCCAAGTCCTCAGATTTGAATCCTATTGAAAATCTGAAGGTCAACAAGTCTACAGGGAAGTAAAACCATGGAAAGCATCAACGAAATCTGTCCAAAATGCCTAAATATCTGATGCAAAAGTGACTGAACACCAACATCCAGAAACCTGTCCCATCCATGCCACAGAGGGAGTCATTTATAGCAGTCACTCTCCTGCCCATGTATATTGTAAGTGGACACCAGAATAAGATCTGGAGCCAAGTTATGTTAAGAAATCCTGGATAGAATGGTGTTGTTGGATTATCAATAGAGTTAGGATTCATCCCCCTCTGTTGGTCTTAAACCGAGTCTGCCTGTGCTGTCCAAACTCAGGCAAAAAGCAGGCTGCCCCTTCCCTTCGGGTCAGGGGTCACTGATGAGGCGTTTATGGAAGCGACCCACTGCCTGCGGCAGGACAAGGACCAGAGCTTGAAAGCGGACTGGAGGGGAGTTTCTGGGGAAGGGGGGATAATTACACCATCTCACTGTGCACCAGGAGTCCTGTTAGGAAGAATGACGGGAGAAAATGGTGGTCAAAAGGTCCACTGGAAGTGCGATGAAGCACTGTGACACGCTGCAATCTGGCTGGTTCAGGCCCAGACAGGATGCTGCCATTTACGCAACTGATTGTTTCGTGTCTGATATCAAAGTGATTTTTCCCCTCCAGTCCAGCCTGATCGCTCACTAAGCCTGTGAAAGCTTGTTTGTGAGTCGTTCTCACATATACTGTTTCCAAGAATAGGATAAATCTGTTTTTCCTCGTCCGAGTTAGGGTCACCTTGGGGCTTGCCCTAAGGTGTTTCTGGGTCATGTGCCAAAGCTAGAACCTTCTGAGCACTCGCTGTTGTCCGGAGTACAGAAGGACACAGGAGCTGGTGTATGGATATGTCTTTGAAAAAGTGTTAGTAAAGCAATAAGCTCAAGTACTTGACTGAGAAAGGGGTACCAACCAAAAGCAGCATCCCAGTAATGAAGGACTAATACAAAATGCATCAACAGATGGGTACTGTCATGCCACTGAGCGACACACCACCACCACATCATTGTCACTGCAGTGCTGAGAATGACTTTTGATTGAGAAGAAGTGGTACAGTGCATAATGTCTCATTTGATGTGTGTAAAAAATGGGTCAGAAAACAGATGTTATGGATTGAATTTGGGTGCTAAAGGCCAAAGTGTGAGGGAAGTAGCTGAATTTGCAGGTGTATGAAGCATACAGTCATACAGCTCTACCAGCAGTGGTAAACATCCTAGTGAACATGATGAACACTGAGGAGCTTGTTCTTACTTATGCTGTTTCCTGATCTAAATGAGAGTTACCTTGAGACTCGCCCTAAGGTCTCTGGGTCATGTGCCAAAGCTAGGCTCTTCTGGGCGCTCGTGTGGTTGGCGCTTCAAAGAGACACAAACTGGTGTATGGATATGTCCTTGAAAAAGTGTTAGCAGAGCAATAAACTCCAATCGTAGTGATTTTGTGCAGCGTTGGAGAGAACCGGTGCTGAAAAAAAGCCGGTACATGAATCTACACAAAAAGCCAGTCAATGGCGACAAGTGCGCTGGATAGATTTTGACACTTGACAAAAAATTCCCCTGATAGACCCGCTTTTGAAATATGGCTCTTGTACCCTTGGCTGATCAGAGGCAGTAAAGAAAAGCGATGAAATGCGCGTGAGTGATGGTCTTTATGTAAGGCATGTTCCTCGGCCTCGTACCAAATAAATAAAGCGGCGTCCAGGCGAAACTCCTCCTTTCTTTGGCAGGCGGGCTGCTGTAAATGTAATGAAGGTGGGTAGTAATTCTTTTCTCTGTCAGAGCCACATGTCCATTAGCATTTACATCCAGCCCTGCCACTCAGCTCTCTCTCTCTCGCTTGTTCTCTCTCTTCCTTGCTGATAAGAATCACAATCGGCAGCCTTTCCGCACCCGTATATTACAATGCCAGCCTGTGGAAACAGTGTGCGGCGCCCAAGCGTTAACACGTGTGCTATCTCTCCGGTGCAGGGGGTTCATGTGGATGGCGGGGGCGGTGGGGATCCAACAGCTTGTTCCCCTCTGCTAGTGGATCAGCATCTCCGAGATACAGTTTAAATGACAGATGACTATGGTACCACTTCCAGTTCTTAGTTATTTACAGCCTGAACCACAGCAGCTGAGATCTGACCGCAGAAGCCTGTAAGGGTTCATATCCACTGGCAGCAACCTCACCGACCAGGCTGAGGTTGTCAGATCAGGCAGAGTGGTACAGCAGGACCTGAACACGGTTTCCATCACATAACTGAAGCGTGCAGCAGGTTTCCCTGGAGGTGGCTTTACTTCTCACATGATGCTGTTAAAAGTGTACAGTGACAGTAACACTGCAGGAGCTTCACATTCTGAATAACCTTTTACTTGACATTTGGTTTATTTATGAAGAGTCACAGACAGCAGTTCAGAGTAGTTTGGATTAAGAAATAAGTTTTGTGCACCTCGATAGATAGATAGATAGATAGATAGATAGATAGATAGATAGATAGATAGATAGATAGATAGATAGATAGATAGATGGTTTGACAGATAGATTGATGGATGGATGGTTGGACAGATGGATGGATAAGAGGATGGTTGGACAGAGTTGGATAGATATATGGATGGATGGATAGATAGATGAATGGATGGATGGGTGGATAGATAGATAAAAGTATGGATGGACAGATGGATGGATGGATGGATGGATAAAAAGATGGTTGGACAGAGATGGATAGATGAATGGGTGGATTGATAAAAGGATGTTTGGACAGAGATGGATAGATAGATAGATAGATAGATAGATAGATAGATAGATAGATAGATAGATAGATAGACAGATAGATAGATAGATAGATAGATAGATAGATAGATAGATAGATAGATAGATAAAAGTATGGATGGACAGATGGATGGATGGATGGATAAAAGGATGGTTGGACAGAGATGGATAGATGAATGGATGGATTGATAAAAGGATGTTTGGACAGAGATGGATAGATAGATAGATAGATAGATAGATAGATAGATAGATAGATAGATAGATAGATAGATAGATAGATAGATAGATAGACAGACACAAGGATGGTTTGACAGATAGATTGATGGATGGATGTATAGCTAGATAGAGAGATAAAAGGATGGAAGGACAGATGGATGATGGATGGACAGATATATGGATTGATAGATGGATGGATGGATGGATGGATGGATAGATTTCTTTACAGATTCTGAATATGTTCTGCTTTTATTATATGATTATATTGTCATAACACTCAGGTGTACTTATTAGTATCCAAACTGATGTATTATTATTTTTAATGTTCTTTGTTGTAAACAGCTGTGTTGCAAATAAAATAAACAATGTAGTTAGCACACACTTTATTTTAATTCATTTCAATTTACTTCTCAATCAATTTATCAGATACAGAGAACAGCCTGTCCATCCTCTCCCTGTTCTTCTCTCTTCTGCTCCATCTGCTCCTTCAAACAAGAGTAGAGTGTAGATTACTGCAGTAAAGTTAGTTTAATATTTGGTCCGACATTCAGAATTGTGCTTTTCCTCACCAACCAAACACAGATTCGCCAGCACAGTTACAGTTTGGTGCTGAAATGGAAGAAGACAACAAACAGCACAACCTTTACTAAACTACACTTGTTATGATGAAGCCAGAATACAGCCGCTTAGCTTTGTGTTTGTGCTCCCTGCTGCAGTGTTAGGGATCATTACACTCACAGTAACCGATGTCTGTCACTTTGTGAAGTGTAAAGAAGACGATTAACACTCTGCTAGGGATTGTGACGTCGTCCCTCGTGTTTGTGTTTCGATTCGC
>BRDA01001099.1:61130-76068 GCA_036984385.1 Crenuchus spilurus | reverse complement strand
GTCTGTAGCCAATGACACTCACATTAAACACACAAAACATCCATGTGACTTACATCATTCATTTTAGACATTTTCATCATTTTATTAAATATTAGCAATAATGTAACATCTTCATACATATTCATATATTATTGTCTTTGTTTTATATACAAATATAAAATAATAATCAATTAAACTCATGTTATTAAACCTAATGATGTCAAACCAGCTTATTAAAATACAGACATTCATTCCTGACTAATTACAAGATTTATTTTGGGAAACAGTTTAGTTATTAATTTTAATCATCATTCATATATTCAGTATTCAGCCAAATCTTTCAATTTGGTGCATCACTAGTTTATGTTTAATAAATATACTTAATTTTGTCATTTAATCTGTTATTGAATTTTGTTTAGTGTTTAGTGTCCCAACTTTTCTTGAACTGCAGTTTGTTTATCTGCTTTCCTCCACTTCTTTGTTGCCAGTTAACTCAATAAGGAATTGCATTCCTGCTCTTGAGAAACATCTCTAATTGCACCAGCGTGATGGCCAATGACACTTCATGCGTGCAGGTGTCTGGTCATAACTGAGCCATGCACATCACGGTGCGGGGATGGATCACTTCCCCAGCAGCCCGTCAACTAATTAGGATCTAATTATCCAGGCAAGTGTAAACAATCGCAGCAGATGGCAGAATGTGCGGAATTAACTCTAATGACCCGCGGCCCAGTGGAATTCCCATTTCGGTGCCTTTGTTTGTTATTTCCCTCCATTACTGTTTGCCCTACTTTCTAAATTCAGTTCTCTCCTGCCTCCTTATGCCCGGAGAAGGCGCGTTCTGCCTCCTCTCCCTGCAGCATGTTCTCTGTCGCTCTCTCTCGCTCTCTCTTCTTTCTTCTCTTTCAGATTGCTCGCATGTTTGGAACACCTTCAACTCACCTGTCGTCAATTAGCTCGAACAATGAATGCCTATGTTGGAAGCTTCTTCTCTCTCTCTCTCTCTTCTTCGCTTTCTCACCTATTTTTGTGGGAAGAATTAGAGCAAGCAGGCCTTTGGAGATGCAGGCGTTCCATGCTGAGTAGCGTGTAATTACAGGACGGGTGTCATTAATAGCTTTAGCAGCCTCATGCAGGAATGAAGCCGACTTGCCATTCCATCAGAAATATCAGACTTCACAGGTAGGGTCTAGTGAATAGGCTGAGGGCCTCTCATGGAAATGGAATATTACCCACTACATACTTACACTAAGCAAAAGATTCACCTACTTACTTAAGCTGGAAGTATGTGCTGTATATATACTCTATTGATGTATCACCTAGTATGCTAATATGGATTTTAGACTAGAGATATTATACCGAATATTTGGCAACCGGTATTATTGCCAAAATTAATGAGACTGTGACCTTTTTCGACATTCAGAATTGTTACCAGTTAACAAAACACAGATTCACCAGCACAGTTAGAGTTGTGCAGAAATGTAAGAAGATGACAAACTACAAGCTCAACCTTTACTAAACTACACTTGTTATGATGAAACCAGAATACAGCCGCTTAGCTTTGTGTTTGTGCTCCCTGCTGCAGTGTTAGGGATCGTCTCACAATTAGCAGAAGAAATGTGAAGTGTTTCAGTGTCTGTAGCCAAAACACTCACATTAAACACACAACACATCCATGTGACTTACATCATTCATTTTAGACATTTTCATCATTTTATTAAATATTAGTAATAATGTAACACCTTCATACATATTCATATATTATTGTCTTTGTTTTATATACAAAAATATAAAATAATAATCAATTAAACTTGTTATCAAGGCTGGCGCTCTGCCCACACTGATCACCAAAATGCACATGGGGCCCAGAGAGTCCATAGGAGCACCACTTAAGTCCCATGAGAGGATCGAGAGTTTGAATCCTGGTCGTGCTGCTTTGCATTCGATCAGCCAATCCATCAAAGCTGGGGGTCCTGTGCTTTCCTCCAAGCGCATTGGCTGCCCAGTGATGTATTGGCAGCAGTTGGAAAAGATGCATCAGAGGAGGCCTGTGCTAGTCTTCACTCTCCTAAAGTCAGGGACATTACAAGTGATTGGGAAAGTCCTAGTGAATGGGTGGGTTGAGTGACTACCACTACATTTGTGGAAAATTGGGTTTAAATAATAAACAAAATAGAGGTTAACGCTTCACCCTGGTCGTGAACTTGTGTACGTGATATCCAGTGGAAATTGACCAAACGGGCAATGGCAGGTATACAAGGGGAATGCTTTTTGTCTCTTGCATCAATACAATATTGATGGGTAGATGGCATCTCTTCTCAAATTGAGCCCTGCCAGCAGCATCACACATATGTGGTCTTGAGGTTATTGTCACAGCCCTCGTTTCAGATGCAGCTCAATACTGGAAAACTCAATTACCAAGAAAGAAATGTTCATAGCTCACTGGCCTCAGAAGCCGAGCATTATATATAAATATATATACTGCTGGAATTATCAATCCCTGTCTTCTGATTATAACAGGATCTGATATGGCGTCTTGGTAGTTTAGGATTTAATGAACAGTGTGGTTTTGGACACGCCAGTCTTTCCGCAGTACTATTTTGGCATGCTGTTTCAAGCAGAAGCATGCGATTTCGGACCCAGCTTGGCTGTCTCTGGAGGCGTTGGGTGGAGGGTGAAAAAAAAATAGATATGGAAGAGAGATGCGGGTGCACGGTGTCTCATTAATCGGTGGTTGGCGCACGCGCCTGCTCTTGGGTGTATGTTGTGCCAAGCACTCTGGTGCCTAATTAAGCTCCAGGATATCGCAGACACGTCCCAAGGCACACATACACACACAGTCCCCTGGTGCTGAGTCAGAGAGAGAGAGAGAGAGAGAGAGAGCATGCACATGGTGGATAAAAAGGGAAGCAGGGGAGGGAAAAAAAGAAGAAGGGAGCAGGCAGAAGGCAGGTATACAAAGAAAGGGCTTGTGAGGAACAGTGAGACGTTGAAAGAGATAAGCTAGGCAGAGAACGGGAGAAAAAAGGAAAGAGAGAGAGAGAGAGAAAGGGATGTGTGCAGGCATTGTGTTGATGTGGCTTGCAGCCTCTGATAATTCAATCTGCTGGCCATTGACTGCTACCCCACGTTCCCCCTCCTCCTTGTGCGCTGTCTTCATTCCTAATTAAATCTCACTTTGATAGCTCAATGCCTTCTCTAATTGCGTTCAAGCTACGTCACTCGGTGCCCACCGCTCTGGCGGATCAAAAAGTGGCCACGCCGTGCTGCATTACACCTCGGTTAATCTCGTCAATTACGCGTCCATTAACCCACGGTGACCTGTTCGGGGCCCCAGCTCTTGCAGGAGCGTCTGGCCGAGCACAGGGAAGGTAATGAAATTCATCGGTGCAAATTGCTTGCACGGATTGAATTGTAACCAAAGTTAAACAAAGTAATCCCGTGCTTCTTTATTGGTCCCCCAGCCCTAATTTACAGGCTACACATGCAGTGGGAGCGAGCACCATCTATTACAGCCCTACACTAATACCAGAGCAATGCAGATGCAAACATGGACCTCCTAATAGAGTTTGAGGAGCTTTATGTTTAATGCCAGGTGTTTGTTATTAATCTTAAGGCTCGTTATGAAAAAGTTATTATATATCATTAAGTAACCACTGCATCTTTGTAGGTAAGTGATGGAGAGACTTTGCAGAGTCTTCTTTCTGTCATTATGTAGAAATCAGGTCCATCTTGCTACTCAGACAAAAAATAATCAATTGTTTAAAGTTGTAGTAACTTCAGGCTCCTGCAGATGGCGCTGTATAATTAAGATCAGGCTACACATACCTGCATGGTGTGCAATAGGATTCAGAGGTTGAGAAGAGGTGCTACCTCTTGTCATGTTCAATGTCATGTTCGATGTGTGGAAAAGGGGTCACAAAGCAGATGTTATTGATAAAGGAGTGATTGCATTTGGGCACCAAAGGCCAGAGTGTGAAGGAAGTAGCTGAATTTGCATGTGTATGGAAGGGTACAGTCATATGGGTGTACCAGCAATTCTTGCCTGGAAGCGATTTTCATTCAGCCTTTGGTTCTGGCGGTCCTTGTCCGTCAGTTTCAGCCACAATTCGGAGGACTTTCCTGTAGCCTGTGATTTTTACTGCTATTAGACCTGTATGACTACGCTTCCATACACCTGCAAATTCAGCTACTTCCTTCACACTTTGACCTGTGGCGCCCCAAAGACATAATTCCATTATTCATGCCTGAGAAGAAGATGAGCAGGATTCATGATAAGACTTTTTGGGGGGCAAGTTTGGTACGTTAGTTCAAACCTCTGAACCAACAAGGGCAAGGCACCGAACCCCCCAATTGCTCCTCGGGCACCGCCATTGAAGATGGAGCTGCCCACTGCTTTGTGCATATCTGTACTCACTGCTACATAGTTTGCATGTGCTCACTAGTGAGTGTGTGTGTGTGTTCACTGTGTGTGTAGTACTGGTAAAGGAGTAAATTCTTCCAACCTAGACTGTGACGTACATCATGAAACAAACAAATGACGTACTTAAACGATAACTTTTACTGTTTCTTGGCCCCACCTGTGAGAAATCTGTAATGGATACAGGCTCTTAGGCCATTACAGTAAATGAATGCCAGGAGGTGGTGACATTGGGGGGTGTGGATAATGGGTAATGTAGCTGTTTCTTCTCCCTCAGTCTTAATTCAGGCCGGGGGAGTGTTTGGTCTGAGCGTTGATGGGCCCCTTCACCTTGCTGCCAGGGTGGAGGGCACTCCTCCCCGCCGGAGGAAGTTGATGAAGTGCAAATCGGCGGGGTGCCGGTTGTCACGGTGACGGAGTGACGAAGTGGGCCGACCTTCGGCGCAGCCCACGAGCTGAGAGATACGGCTCATGCAACTCACCCGCAGCGGCCATATAGCCTACACACATAGTGAGGCTCACAATTCACACAATCTAGCTTTACCCAAGGGCGCAACTATGTAGAGTTACACTGACCTCTCTGCCTTTTGAGGGAACAAAAAACAACTATAGCTATAGAATTTAGTCACTACATGATGAAATATTGACTTTTTGAAGAGCACATGCTTTAGAGGCCCTGCAGAGGAGGTGTGTGTACAAGTGTAGCTATGATGTGTTGCTGTTCCATTGCTAGGATGTTTGCACCAGTGTAATGATACATAAGGAGAGTAATGTTGTATGATTTTGTAACGATGAAGCAGAAACAGGAAGCGTGTGCAACAATAGCCCCATTCAGACTGGATTAAATATATAACAGAGTTTTGGGGTGATTTCTTTTTTCCGTTTTTCCCCTTGTCGTCTCAGAAAGCTACAGGCTGAATTACCTACTTTTTTTTAGCTAACTCATAGCTCGTCTGATCATTTTAGTCCCATCCAGATGCTAACTTCCTGCTACAAGCCGTATTTAGTCTCCTAATACATGGAACCACCAAAAACCTAAACTTTGAGCTTTTGAAGCTTTTTAATCATCTATTTGGTCTAGAATGGAAGATGTCTCACTCCATATGCTACCTAATAAAGGATAAAGAAACCACTCCTGTTCAAGACATTATATGAATAAGTGAGGCTAAACACTAGAGGGCGCTTGTGAGTAAGTCCTCTTTAAATGGGAGCTAAATAGCTAAAAACGTTGTTTACTTTTTTGCCCAGTTTTTTATGCATATTATTTTATTAATTTTAGAAAATATAGAAATATTTAACATAAAATTGTCTATGAAAACTAGCATGTATCAGTATTTTTTTCTAAAGCAGCCCATTTTTGTGCAGTAAAATGCTAGGGCTTCAGCTACTGAGTGCTAATTGGTTAGCGAGCAGCTAGTAAACAAGGTGCTGTTTTAAGTCCTAAAATGTAAAAACAGGACAACAGTGCTGATTTAAGTATTTATGTTTTATGAGAAAACAGCTGCCTTAGTGTGTATTAAGAAGATTAATGATTTAGACATCACAATTTCCACTGAAGCTCCATAGGAGCACATTCATTTTTGACTTTTTCGGTAGCGCCTCTAGTGTCTTAACTAACCAGGACAAGTGTCCATTCTCCTTAATACAGTACTTCTCTGATAAACCCCTCAGATACTCGCTCATCCTGTAGTTATTTTAATGCGTCCACAGCTCTAAGGAGATGTCTAAAATGTTAAAAAGTCAATGACCCCCTATCCAATCTGAATAGGGCTAATGCTTTATTGCCACAGGCTGTAACCTTGGTGCAGGCCATTGTTAACACAAAGGCAGGTGAATAGAAGCAGCTATGTTTTGAAATTTACTAATAAAACAGGGTTCTTATAGGAGCCCAAAATAAGAACATCTACAATTCCATTTTGTCACCTCAACCACCTCAAATGGTCAACATCCACCTGGATGGTGCAACAGCAGCTGGTCCACCAGAACCCTGGACACACATTAGCTATAAGACAGAGAGGTGAGGAGGAGAAGACCTGAAGATGGAGATGATTAGGAGAAGAAACTTTAGCCAGGACCTCAGGGTAACACCCCTACTCTTTCAGAGGAAATATCCAAACGACCTCAGGGAATCTGGACCTCGGTTTAGGTCTCATTAAAAAGACCTCATTTATACAGTACTAAGCCAGACCTGCTTAGCTGCGGTGGATTTGCATGTTATGTTGTGCAAATGCTACAGCAGCTATAACTATAAGGTCAATGCTCCCAAGGATGAACACTAAGCAGAATATATGCAGTCTTTCAGCCAGAATACATGCTCAGGGTGCAGCCGGAAGGTGGACTGGAAGGTCGCAGGTTATGACTGAAGTGCCCTTGAGCAAGACACCTAACCCCCAACTGCTCCCCGGGCACCGTGGATAGGGCTGCCCACCGCTTGGGGCACATATTCTCACAGCCTAGTGTGTTCTCTAGTGTGTTTCACTGCACAGATGGATTAAATGCGGAGGTCAAATTCTGTCAGAAGTCTTCACCAACACCACAGTTGAAAGGCATCAGTATGAGGAGGAAAACATGTGACGTCCTTGCACTGCTGTGAGTCACTCTGTACAGCCTAAAATTTTCATTCACAAGGAGTTTTTGGAGACCATGTCACGTATTTCACACATACACCACATCTGGCTCTGTGAGCTGGTTGAAAAGTCTCATCATCATACTGTTAAGGATGTGAAGACAACAGTAGATCAGTTCACTGACATCCTCTGAAGACAGTCAATTCAAAGTTTTTGATTGAGTTTGAATGCTCCTTCGATTCAAACATGCTTGCAATCATCAGATTAATCCAATCAGGGACAGGGTCCACAGTAGGCATTGCCAAAAAAAAATCACATGATCTTTTTAATTTTGAAGTTATCTGCCAAGTATATCAAGACTCAACAAATATCAAACCTATTTACAAGCTTAAATTGCATTGTAATGTTCAGATATGGGTTTGGCCATTTTTTAAACACTTGTTTACCATGCCAGTGTTGCCAGTGCCATCACCTTTATGACCTGACAGTTATGTTTCACCTTTACATACTGTACCAACATCCTGGACCCACATAACACAACAAAAACCCAAAACTTCTTATAGAAAATAACATGCATCTATCACAGACCGTTTTTATATCAAATTTAAAATACTATTTTTACTTGGTCTATCAACATCAAACTAAAACTGGTGCCCCAAGTGGCTCAGCAGGCTAAGACGCTGACACTACAACCAGAGCATTGCAAGTTTGAATCATACTGTTTGCCATCAACAGTCGGGGCCCAAGAGAGCAAAAATTGGCAGTGCTCTCTCTGGGCGGGTAGATGACGCTCTCACTCTCCCCATCACTCTCACATTGCAATGTCCACTGACTCAGGCATCTACTGATTGGTCCATTCGGAGCTGGGAATCCTGCGCTTTCCTCCTAGCACGTTGGCTCCCTAGTGATGGTGTATCAGCGGTAGTTCAAAAAGAGTCGGTGGCTGCATCACACGTAGCGGAAGTGGCTTGTGCTTGTCATCACCCTCCTAGAGTCAGGGACAGTGCAAAGTGATGGGGAGAGCCCCCTAGCAGATAGGACTGGTTAATTGTTTACTCTACTACCACACTGAGAAGGGAAGAAAATTGGCAAAACCTCAAAAAAAACAACAACAACAACAAAAACTAAAGCTAGAGTCCTAAGCCTGAACTTTCACTTTCAAGTTGATAGCAATGTTCAATGGGACTTAAACAAGGCTGTAATCAGCAATCAGAGAGTTACACAACCATTAAGTACCAGTACACTGATGCATGACATTAGTAAGAGGACACAAAATGTCATGGCCTCAAACTTGTGAGAATATTCCACATTTTGTCAGGGTTCTTACATCCAACATTAGAGTTGGGTTGCATCCATTCATTATCACACCCGCTTATTCCTTATCAGGGTCGCGGTTAGTCCCCTACCCCCTCACTGGGCGCAGGGCAGGGCATTACATTAATCAACTAAGCCCAGGACAGGGCGCCAATCCATCGCTGGGTGACAGACACAGACACACACACACACACCTATGGACAATTTAGAGTACCCAATTCACCTGATCCCCATGTTTTTGGACTGTGGGAGGAAACCGGAGTCCCTGGAGGAAACCCACGCAGACACGGGGAGAACATGGAAACTCCGCTCAGATGTGGATTCGAACCCAAGACCCCAGCGCTGAGAGGCGAATGTGCTAACCACTAAGCCACCGTGCCGCCCCTGGGTTGCATCCATGTTCCAGATATTGCTACTATATGTCGAATTAATTTAACATTCCAACAATAACAAACCCTTCTTACAGATGGAAAACACTCTCTGATGTGCTTACAGATCACTAACAACTTAGTGAGCAATCAATAAAACAAATAATAATTCATAGATTACTTTGATTGTTTCAACAAAGTTGTGTTGGCAGGGCTGGCATTTTGGGGCATTTTTCTATGAATTCCAAGCATGTTGTGCTCCACACCACTCTAATCATTTAAGTTATCCTTCCAGAAGCCATTTGTTTATATACATATGAGTTTGATATATACAGTATTGCTGGAGGAGGGGATGTGCACTAGGCTTGGGCTGACACATGATGCCATCATCCATCTGTTGATAGCTGACAGACATCACGATGTTGCGCGAGCATCATGATGCCATCCTGTCCACACCAACCATTCAGAAAACTTGAGTTGTTCAGTATTTCCTGTGACTATTAATTTTGACTTAACTTTATTTGCATGTTGTTGGAAACATTAAACTGCTTCTTCTTTCAACACATGTAACTGATTAGATACTCACAGTTTCACAAAGTTTCTGTTTTAATGTCGACTTTTTTTTCCCTATTTATTTGTCAGTGAAGAGCGCTTTTCAGTGAAGAAGTAGCACCACGGTTACGGATCAAATGCTAACAGGGTGGCT
The DNA here is from genome assembly GCA_036984385.1 of Crenuchus spilurus. Classification (NCBI taxonomy): domain Eukaryota; kingdom Metazoa; phylum Chordata; class Actinopteri; order Characiformes; family Crenuchidae; genus Crenuchus; species Crenuchus spilurus. The sequence goes on along the minus strand of BRDA01001099.1, from coordinate 66,714 downwards.
CACTAATGAGCATCTCACAGTACAAAAAGTACAAAAAAATGTAAATGTTTACAACAAATAATGACTCATATTTCAAAATCTACTGAAAGACATAATATACCTGTTAAGTAGACCAACCTAGCTGCCCAACTGTATTTGCATGAGGTGATACTGATCAACATTAAAGCAAAAAAAAAAATTGCACTTTACATGTAATTAACACAAAATAAGAGAAAATTTTACTTTATTTCATTCAATTTTGATAAGGCGCTGTAAACAAATACATTCCAGATATTATTTGAGTGTAACATTTGTCTGTTATAAGTTTCTGTAGCTAATGTTTCAGTTCTAGGTAGTACCCAAATAGCAAACAATTCTGGGCCAAATATGACCCAATTAAGGCACTTGTAGGTCAGTTATAGTAATTATGAGTGTATTTTGGGCCAAACTTGGCCTTACTGTAGTAGTCATGTGTATGGCATGGTATTTGAACACTAGCATGGCATGGCATTGAAGACTAGGCCACATGGTCCAAATACAACCTACCTTATGAAATGTTTAAACTCCATTTCTATTTTGGGCCAAAACTGGCCCAGGTGTAGCCAGACAACTGAAGTTAAGCTTTAATTCGGGTTTAAATTTAGAGTTCTGACACCTGTTATGTGACCCGAAGACCCGATGCGGGCAGTCATTTTGTCTGCTAACAGGGTAGCTAGGCTAGTTTTGCTAACTGCTGGCATGTGGTGATGGCTGCTTGTACCAGTGCTCATGTAGTCTGTTTGTGTCTATACCAACCACCTCTGACTGGATTACACCACCAGTTGAGGCCCTTCTTTAAAAAGTGTAAGGCCACAGTACGGAGGTGCAAAGTCCAGGACTGCTTCCCTGCACTCATGCACAGGTGCCAGCGGATGATTAAATAGAGGAGGAAGTGGCCACCGCTGTGTCGGAATAAAAGGAAAGAAATACATTACGAGTGTTGAATGCGAGCCCTCGCTGTATGATTGCATGCCAGCGTGGTGCACTGCAAAACACAATGGGGCATGTTTTATGGATCCTGCCTGGTGCCTGTGGCCTTTGTCTGGGAGCTATTAAAATTCTGTGTGCGCGGGAAAGGGAGGCAGAGTGGAGTCTTGCCACCCAATTCGCCTTCAGCTGTCAGGTTAAAGGAAGGTGGACTTTCTGTAATAGCGCTGGCGGTGGCATGGCCCGCCGGACGCAAGCAGGCCAGCATCAGCCCAGCCTTGGCTTCCCCACCGCAGGGTCCTCTGCTGCTGAGGAACCTCCCTCAGGCTCTCCATCTGGACCCATGTTCTGTGCCACCTCCGCCTCTGCTCACACATACACGCACAGTGCCTCACACAGAAATTACCTCCACATGCTGCACTTGGCTGCTGCCCTGCGTGGGCTGGCATGAAAAAAAGGAAGCATGTCCCTGCTGACCCCTCTCTGAAGACTCAGTGGCAAAAGGAAACCTGCCACCTCCACAGCATATGGACACTAATGAGAAATGGCAACTTCATTACAGCTTTGGAAGACTCAGTTTAGGATGCTTCTGACCTGGGGATTCCATTTGTGCGTGTGAGAGAGAGAGAGAGAGCGAGAGAGAGAGAGAGAGAGAGAGAGAGCGAGAGAGAGAGAGAGAGAGAGAGAGAGAGAGAGAGAGCAGACCATAGTGAAGATGCTCTGTCATGCTAGATCAAAGTTTCGCACTGCACCGAACAGAAGAGCATTCTCTCGCTGCACTACATGTTGGTGATAGACTTGTACACCTCCCCACACTTTGGAAAATAAAGGTTCCTAGTGGAGCATGGCTCGAGAACATGGACCTGAAAGAAACTTTAAATTAGAGTTGCAAGAAGAATCGAAAGTATCACAACATCTCAGTACTCAATACTTTCTAATACAAATAAGTTTACATTTACATTTAAGGCATTTAGCAGATGCTCTTATCCAGAACGACTCCCAAAAGTGCTTTACTGTTTACTCAGAAAGGATCCCTTAGCTAATTAGTGTAGGACAGTATCCAGAAGGTACCTCAAACTTAGATGCTGCCAAATGCAGAAGTCAGTACTGATGCCTACACAATGCTCAGCTTGAATGTCAAATCAATAAAGTACAATCATAAGCCTTTAGTAAGTACAGGATAAGAACTCTTGGAAGAGATGAGTCTTCAGTTGTCATTTGAAGACTGCAAGTGACTCTGCCATTTAGACATTTTGGGGAAGTTCGATCCACCATTTAGGTGCGAGGTCCGAGAAAAGTTTGGATACTTGTCTTCATGATTCATGAAGGATTGTGGGTTAAGCCGAGTAGTGCTTGAAGCTAAAAGGGGTCTTGGTATGGAAGTTTTGACCACTGCCATCAATTAGGGAGGAGCTGGTCCAATCTTGTAGGCCAACATCAGGGTTTTGAACCTGATACGGGCAGCTACATGTAGCCAGTAAAGCGGGTGAAGTTTGTTCCATCCATCCATCTTCTTGTCCACTTAATCCAGTTAAGGGTTGTGGTGAGTCCTTATACTTCTTCATTGGCACTGGGCAGGGTATTCATCTATTTTAACCAAGATGCCAATCTATCAGTTCACCTGACCTCCATGTTTTTGGATTGTGGGAGGAAACCAGAGAACCCTGAAGAAACATACAAAGACATAGGAAGAACAAGGAAATTACCCAGATGAGGACACAAACTCTAGAACTGAGAGACAATTGCGTTAATTTCCAAGCCACCATATAAAGATTCTTAAATGATAGACAGATCAGCCATAACATTGAACGTTTTTGCTGAACAGCTCCAACCCACCAAGTCAGGGATCTACAAGACTTGTGTCCAGTGATATCTGGCACCAAGATGCTACAAGCAGATTCTATAAGTTACGAGGTGGAGCCGCCATGCATCAAACTCACTCTGGCACATCTCACAGATGCTCAGATTGCGATATGGAGAATTTATAGGCCACTATGGGATCATACTCTCCACTGCTGACCGGGAGCACCTGACAAGCCTTGATGCTTTGGAGATGCTCCAACGCAGTCGTCTGTCCATAATTGTCCAACAAATGTCCAACACATGCACAAAAGATGAGTGTTCCCTTATCCCAGACCATTTAATGATCCATTGTTAAATTGTCAATGCTGTTGACTTCGAAAGAGTGGTATTAATGTTGTAGCTGATTGGTTTATATGGGTCTTTGCGATCTGGAAGGCCTGGTGATTAGCACATTCACCTCATGGTGCTGAGGGTTTGGGTTTGAATCACCATTTGGGTGGAGATTGTTCTCCGTTTCTGCATGGATGTCCTCCAGGGTCTCTGGTTTCCTCACAGTCGAAAAACATTGAGGTCAGGTGAAATGGTTGGTCTAAATTGACCTGGTCTGTTTGTGTGCCCAGCGATGGATTGGTACCCTGTCCATGCCGAGCCCCAGTGAAAAGGAATGAGGACTCACTGTGCCCCTGAACTGGATTAAATTTTGAAGATGTACGGCTGGTGTTTGAGATCCATCCATTGGCTCACGTTGAGATTTATGTTGCCCTGAAAACAACCACATAGGCTGATGATCTCAGATCAGTGTTCTTATTCTAAGTCTCTGGATAAACATGAGCCATTGAAAGGTAGTGAACCTAAAGAGGTTCTACTCTAGCAGTGCTCCAGTCAACTCTTTGCTTTATTTCACATATGGATACACAGCATTATCTCGCTGCTAACATTGCTTCAGTGATGCATCTTGAGAAGTTTGAACTAGTTTATCACAACTTCGCTGCAAAAGTTTCCAGCAGTCAAAGAGCTGCAGACTGTTGCTATGCGCTTCACTTCAAGCCTATGAAAAAGGCTTCTGGAGTGCAAAGAATAAGGGGGTTTGTTTTTGAAACAACTGTGAAATCTGACTCAGCTCCGCAGTGCTCGCAGGTGTCTCCTACTTCAGCTCTTGCAGAGACAGAATTCTTCCACATCATGGAGAAAACAGGCATTATTAGCCGACTCTGGCAGAGCAACATATCTACCTGTTCTCTCTCTCTGCTATTCCGCCCACGGTCCATCCCCGCTCCGTGCCGGGGGAGCAATTATCGGGAGCTGTGGCGCTTTTTGGAGAGCCTGCTCATCTCTTTTCAAATGCAGGCATGTTGTTTGGAGAAGAGAGGGCAATGTGGCCTCCTGCTTTGGCGGACACGGGTGCTGGCACATGCGTGTCCATCTTCTCATCATCCTCTGCTTTCAGGCAATCGATGCTGGGGTCTGCTTTTGCATCTGCAGGTCCCTAATGGTGCTGTGTTTATAACGCTGGATGGCTAAGTGGATGGACCTGCGCGCCGGCTGCAGTGAACAGCAGTGCATTTACCCAGAGGAGGAAATGAGGGCGGTGGCGGTGGAGGCTGGAGAGCATTGTGCCTGAGGGGGGGATGGCTGGCATTTTATTACTGCTCACACAGGGATCATTTTTGAAGGCTGTTACCCAACGGCAATGATTTGGAGGAGTGGCAGGGGACATTAAAGGCTTTGATTGGACTGATAATGGTCTGCCGCTATCAGCTCAGGAGGATGAGGAGGATCATCTTTGCCTGATTGAGCACTTGTGCGTGTGCATTTCTTTTAAGCACGGGAATCATTTGCTGGATGTGGAGGCATGTGTGATTATGCACATGTAAGAATAAAGGCGGCTGCAAACCAACAGCGATAACAGCGTTCTTAGAAGTTTATTGCATGTCGTGCTGTAGGCCTGCGAGATGATGCCAATAAAATCTTGGCCAAACTCTGTGACAGACTGTGTGTTATCATTTATGTTCCACTTGTGCTTTATGTCAGATAAACACTCGCTGAAGATTAGGCCGACGATGCAAGGAAATAACCAATAATTCTGGTTGGGTCATCCATCATTGCCCCAATTCCATTTCTTGCTCTTATAGTCTTCCCCACCCTCCCAAAGTCCGTTTTGCATTATAGCCACCAGGGGCAGCTCATCCATTTAAGCAATTAAGCACCACTTAAAAATAAATTGGGCAAAAATCGAATTTATTTCATAATCAGGTCACACGTTCTAACGTGGTCATAGCTAATGGGTATTTATGGAGGAACTAAGCAAGAATGAATGAATAGTGGTGTACTGACACCATCACTACTAGGAATTCTGGTTAATCACAGTAATACTAAATTAATGATATATATGCTTTCATTTATTGTGACTTGATGCTAAGCTAAACTGTCACTAATGCAGGAGAGGTTTTGTCCGTTGGTTTCTTGGGCTATGTGTACACACAGAAGCTGAATTTTTTAAAATTTGAATAGTACGCTCTAAAAAGAAAGGTTCTTGGAAGATCTACTAAGGGTTTTTTATGTCGTTGCACTGGAGGAAACCTTCAAATTGTCTCCCACAGAATCTTCCACAAGTTGTTGTTCTAGTGATTAATAGTGTTTATTGAGGTTGTTTATGGACTAATATCTCCTATTCTAGTGATTAATAGTGTTTATTGAGGTTGTTTATGGACTAATATCTCCTATTCTAGTGATTAATACTGTTTATTGAAGTTGTTTATAGACTAATATCTCCTATTCTAGTGATTAATACTGTTTATTGAGGGTCATAATTAGTGATCTTATCCTCTATAATCAG
>BRDA01001099.1:46180-52190 GCA_036984385.1 Crenuchus spilurus | reverse complement strand
CAGCATCACAAAGTTCATTAAAAGTTGAGTGTGTCATTCTAAAATGTTGAATCCACAGCTCTTCTGTAAAATCATCGACTACAGTTTCCCAAAAACGCCGCATACGTAGCCGCTCCCAAGTATAAGGGGCTTGTTGCTCCAAAGCCTCGATAAGTCGCCGTCTCCTCTGATGGCTGATGATGAGCACTAGTGCCGTGGTAGCAGTATGTATAAAGCTGAAGTATGTGTTTACATCCACTGCCGCCATGTTTGTAATGACTTATCACGAGAACAAACATATTCACACGTGATTTTATAAAAGTATTTCACATTTAATGGAAAATGTCGAATTGTTTTGACAGAATATCTATAAAGTTTTGCGCAAAACTGCAATGGAAACGCGACTACTGATGACGATCCACCTCCTAAATAATAGCTGGTGATGATCATTGGAGAACATAAAGAGGAACAGATGGACTAAAGTCTGTAATGGTAGAACTACAAAGTGCACCTATATAATCGCAAGCAGGTGGTTTTAAGGCTGACTGGTGTAAATGTATATATGGGTAGTTGACAAATGTTTGAGACAATATAGGACAACTGTGAGAAAAAAGCTGTTTTTATAGCAACAGGTCCATGTAAAATAGACACATTTAAGCCTGTAATTGAAGTGATGACCAAATTAATTATCATCATTTTCAGTAAAAAAGCCATCATGTCAACAACTCATACATTTATATATTAAATATCATTTACATGATGTTTTTCAATGATTACATGATATACTGACCAAAATTATCATGAATTATATTTTTGCCATCCAAGCAGCCCTAGCTCCACCTACTGTTTTACTGCCAGCCTCTTTGTCTATTGTATATGTAACAGTGTCTGAAATGGCGAAAGCTCGTTTATTTTAAACAGTTTGGCTCAAAATTACATTTATATCTATAATTTAGTTTAGAACTGAAGCTAACATTGCTCAAATTCTAATATTCTAATAATTTTTTTTAACCATCTAATCATGGTTTTAATGAACTGTAAGCCAAATTGATCAACGTTATAATAAAACAAGGCTTGAAATTTACATGTCATGAATATTAAATATGTGACTGTTTACCCCAAAACTGAACCCCAATATTAAAATGTTCTATGACAGTAAACACATATCAAAACTCACATCAAAACAAAAGTTGAGTTTTTATCTAGAGTGCACGCCAACCTTTCAAATGTTTTGTGGTAAACGACAAAGACTGCGACACCCTAGAAGATGCAAATTTTGTCTTTTATATCGTTTTCTGTTACATGACCCTGGACTGTAAATTGGTCTTTAGTCTTGTCACTTCAGTTCAAAACTAAATCAGCAAAGCTGACTCGCTAAATTTACATTTTGTGGATTCTTTAATTAAAGAATAAATTGTGTATATTTGATTCTTTTTCAAACTGCAGGGTGTCCCATTTGCTTCATTACCCAAATGGTCATAACTTTAATATTAATGAAGATCTGGTGATTAAATAAACCTCAGTCTGTGTGAAAAAGACTGACATGTATGATTACAGTGCAGGTAGATGGGTGTTAATGTCTGATGACTCATATCTGCATCTGTAGGAGTGGAGGCCGGCGCCCGTCCAGCCATCTCCATCAGCGAGACATTAAAGTCCTCAGTTATCCCTGTGGACACAGCACTGGACAATGGTTATCTCACCCTGCAAAGAAAAGGACAGGAGGAAGTGTTCATGATGTGAATGTGTATAATGTATCAGTGCACAGTACAGGAGGAAGTGTTTCATAGAGTGAAATAATCAGCGTCCCATGTCCACAAGTATAACTGAGCGGCACTACAGTGGTAGGAGCCCGATGTAGGTGGCTGGATGGGCGCCGGCCTCCACTCCTACAGCCGTAGATATTATTCATCAGACATTACCACTCGTCTGATTGGTCTATAATCATACAGTTTGTTTAATCACCACTTAGTCTTAAGGCTATTCATGCTCGTTTGAGTAAAGAAGCAAACGGAACATCAGTTGAGTAACTCTCTCTCTTCCTCTCTCAGACATGGAGGGCTTTGTTGAAGGTGAGCGTTCTCAGGTGGTGTCGCAGGGCGAGGCCGCTCTCATCTTTCCCCCGCGGATCCCCAGCTTCCCACGACCTCAGATCACGTGGTTCCGGGACGGACGCAAGATCCCCCCAAGCAGCCGCATGTAAGCCTCCAGCCTGGCGCGGATCAACTTCTAACACAGTACACGTTATTATCAGAGCCCTGCCATATTATTGTTTAACCATCCTGCAGAGTGCCCGGACCCCTGGGAAGGCTGCGGTGGGGCTGATATTGCAGCACCTCATTGCAGCATTGATAAAGTCAGCTATAATAAATAAGAACCCCTGTTGACTCTGGAGCGGGTGTGATTGAAGGCTAGAGAGAGAGCAGGCGGCGGGGGAACCAATTAGACAAAGTGGACAAAAGGCCTTTATTGACGACCTTGGCTGATTGACAGAGCTTTCTCCTCGCTTCACACATCCTGCTTGGTGTGTGTGGGACTGCATGCACGTGTGTATGCATGCAGTCCATGCTGGGCTCGTCTTTGTAATCAGCTGAGATTAATTTACCTGGGCTGCCAGCAGGCGGGTGGAAGAGAAACAGCTTTGGTTGTTTGAGGATCTATAATTCATGCCAGTCGTCCAGTGTGTTGAAGTTGATGTGAAGCTTTCTGACACCTGAGGAGGAGAACGCTCCTCTATGCCGTAGGCTGGAGAAGAAGTTTTTTTTAGTTGGAAGACCAAGGCAGTATTATAGCTTCAGCCCCACAAACTGACAACGTCAAGCCCCGGGCAGAGTGGAAGAAGACCCTGTTTAGGAGAATAGTTCCGTAAAAAAATCATTTTCCATTCACTCCAGACGTAGATGATCAACCACGACTTGTTTGGACTCTAAATTGTGCTGTTTTAGTTCAGAACTAGAGCAACAAGGCTTACGCTGCTAAATAAGTTGGAATCCAACAATCACCCAAATAGCATTTCAATCCACTTGTAGGTCTTAATAATTCACATGGGGTAGTTGATGTGGTTTGGGACACAATATGACTTACTGTCAATTATAATGATTTATAAGACCTCACTATATAGATGAAAGCATTGCGGGTAAAGCCTAGAATGCTAATTTTTTGTTTTGGTCACGATTGTAAAAATGATGGAATCTGTTAAGAGTCTAGTCCCCTAACTTCTTCTAAATGTCTCATTTTGTGGGCTGTTTTGTTGTATCTGGCAACCCAAGCCATTGGCGATGGGCTTTTGGAGCTCAAGCCCTTGAATGTGTTAAAACCAGACCTGAATGTATTTTTGAAAGTGAAAGTAAAGTTTGCTCAGTTAAACCCGTCCTTACTTCCCAGACTGACATTTTATCATTTATTATGTAGAGTAAACTTATTGGGATTCCCAGTCGTTTTGCCAAACTTTCACCTAATTAATGTTACCTACCATGGCAGCAGTTCAGCTAGCTGACTAATTTCCACCCAAGCTGAGGCTTCTTCCAAAATTAAGGCTTTGCTAGTCCTGGGTTTATCTCCTTCACTCAAAAAAATGAAAAAACTCCAATCAACGTAAATTTATTCTGGGAAAAATAAAGAATTATTGGCCTGCAACTAATGTTTTTTACAGCCTCCCTTTGCTAATAAAACAGCACTTAGACTCAAGATAACATCTTACAGGAGAATATGAGTTCATTTTTCTTTATGGTATCCCTCCAGATTGTCCAGGCTTGTAGTTCCTCTTATGTATGCTCATCTCTTCAGGTTTTATAAGGGGTTTAGGTCACGGGATCGAGATGGTCATGGGCAGCCTGACTTTGTGTTAACCATCGTTGTGTTGATCTGGATGTTTTGGATATTTTCTTGCTGGAAAGTACAATGATGATGCATCACAGACCCTCCACCATACTTAACAGTTGGAATCAGGTTCTTCTTTGAGTAGTCTTGACCATAGAACAGTCAAAGATCATCTTATCATGAACATAGTTCTGGTCAAACTTCCAGTAGTAGTAGTTAAATAAACTGTAGATGCTTATGTTATGGGCGGCACGGTGGCTTAGTGGTTAACACGTTTGCCTCTCAGCACTGAGGTCTTGGGTTCGAGTCCGCATCTGAGCGGAGTTTCCATGTTCTCCCAGTGTCTGCGTGGGTTTCTTCCGGGGACTCCGGTTTCCTCCCGCAGTCCAAAAACATGGAGATCAGGTGGATTGGATACTCTAAAATTACCCTGGTGTGTATGTATGTATGTATGCCCAGATATGGTTGGCACTCTGTCCTGGGTGATCCCCCTAGTGCTCGCTGCAGTCCTCCAGGTGGATGGTCGCTTCCGGTTGAGAGTACGCTGTGCGTGATTGGCTGCCGCTTCTCACCGGAGTGTGTGAAAATGGAGTGTGTTGATTGTAAAGCGTCCTTGGGTGTCTAGAAAGGCGCTATATTAGTATAATATGTATGTATGTTCGTGGTTAGATGACTGGAAAGGCTGTTTCCTGGCATGCTTTCCATATAATTTGTTGGCATTGAGGTGATGTCTGCTGGAAATTTTGGACATTTGTTGACCCAAAAGTGATTCTTTGAGATTTTTTTGTCAGTGTATTTGGGCACACATAAACTTGGGTTCTGGGCAAGTTTTTCGTGGTTCCATTTGATTGGAGATTTTTAATTATTACCCAAAATGACATATTTCAAAATTAACATTAAATTTTTTGTGGCAAATAGCTGTTTTTTTTTTTTTTTTCTCATTCTTTGAACTATGAAGGCGAACACACTTTTCTCTTATTTACATTGTGTGTTAGCTTTTTTTTTCTCAGGTTGACCTCTGTGTCACCTTGTATACGTTCCCCATTGAAACAGGAAGTCATGGATTATTGCTTGAAAGTAAAAAAATGTAAATTAGAAATTGTTCCTTACAGCAAATTATAAATGTGAAAATATGCTTAAGTTACATATTTTCTAGGAGTGCCAGTAACTGACAAGTTTTTTGTTAAAAATAATCATTTTAATTTGATTTTTTTTCCCAGAATCCCAGAATGTTTTTTTTATTATTATTGAGATTCCATTGACCCATCAAAATGGACATTTCTTATAATCTTTGTTCATTCTCCTTTACCAGGTTTGCCAGCCATTACAGAATGTGTTTTGCTAACAAACCTTCAGCTGAGTTAGCCTAGCTTCCACAGCAACAGCTTAGCATGTTGGCTAACTTGTGAAGATGGAGCTGATTTGTTATTTTTGTAATTGTTGGCATTCAAATCCAAATTCGGCAACACTTTTAACTTTATTTCTGTCAGCAAATGTGCTCCTAATGTTTATTTGACTTTCAACAAGCAACACTTTAGCTAGCTGCTTCACTTCCTGTGGCTTTTTCCAGGGAAGCTAAGGCTTTGCCCAGTCTAGCCTGGGGCTTGGAGTGAGGGGGCTGCAGTTAAATGTTACTCGACCAGGCATGCGCCAGAAATCCCAGCTGAGCTCCTGGGTGCAGAGGCAGGGGGTTATGTAAAACTCTCAGGTCTCCACCGGATTGCTCAGCTCCAGCTCCAGAAGAGAAGAGCTCTCCTCCGCTCTCGGTGTGTCAGTGTCGCTGGGCGCTGACGCTGAGAGGCCCTGACAGCGTACGATTTGTTTACTGCTCGTTGGCCGTCTCTCTCGGGAGCATTGATATTCTGTTGTGGCTCTTGCGTGGCCCCGGCTCCACGAGAGCCCTCACTCTAATTGTGCAGGAGCCGGCTTAACCTGGCCTGCCATCGGACGGCCCCACTGACAGCTCGCTGCCGTCTAATCTCGCCCAGCGCCGAGTGTCGCCTCTCATTTGAGCGCATACACTCAGCCGGAGTGGCCGCAATCCCAAAGCACTTCTCCTCCCTGGGTGCTCCCTGCAAACAGCATAACTAATGCAGCCTATTGGACTTTATCCGTTTGTTTATGAGAGGCTGTGTGCTTGTGCAGCTGAAGTAGGACTGGCTGACATCTTGTCACACTATCACTGTTTAAATCAGACGTGAGAAGTGGAAAT
>BRDA01001099.1:38680-43680 GCA_036984385.1 Crenuchus spilurus | reverse complement strand
ACGTTTGAGGTCACTCTGGAGTGTGTGGCTAATGCCAGGTGTGTGTCTATGTGTGTGTGTGTGTGTGTCTATGTGTGTGTAAAGTGCTGTGCCATCAACAAACATTCATTAAGTCTGTTTACTTCCTTCACACGAGTGCTGTGGCTCAAAGCTTCCTACAATCTGTCATCTCCTGTGCTCTGTCTATCCATTCATCCATCCTATCTATCCATCCATCTTATCTGTCTTCTGCACACCTGTCTGTCTGTCTCTAAGTCTGTTTATCTGCCTGTCTGTCCATCCATTCATTCGTTTGTTTGTTTCTTCACTCATCTATCTATCTATCTATCTATCTATCTATCTATCTATCTATCTATCTATCTATCTATCTATCTATCTATCTATCTATCCAACCATCCATTTACATTTACAGTATTAGGCAGACACTCTTATCCAGAGTGATGTACAAGAGTGCTTTGTTCTGCTAGTAAAGACAGATTACAGTCCAAGCAGACATTGTTAGGACAGTCATTACATTAGTAAGGATAGATACACAGTTATCCACAATATGAGCAAAGCAACGCATTACAACTACTGCTGACTTAAGTTCTCCATAAAGAGATGGTCTTCAGTCTGCGTTTGAAGACAGCGAGGGACTCAGCCATCCGAACAGTCAGCGGGAGTTCATTCCACCACTTTGGTGCCAGGACAGAGAAGAGTCGAGATGTTGGTCTTCCACGTGTCTTGAAGGATGGTGGGTCGAGCTGAGCCATACTGGAAGCTCTAAGGGAATCGAGGTGCAACTCGAGACGTGACCACTGCATTCAGATAGAGAGGGGCTTGTCCATTACATGCTTTGTAGGCGAGCATCAGGGTTTTGAATCTCATGTGAGCAGCTACAGGAAGCCAGTGAAGTGAACGCAGCAGAGGAGTGATGTGGGAGAACTTGGGTTGATTGAAGACCAGTCGAGCAGCTGCATTTTGAATCAGCTGCAGGGGTCTGGTGGCTCTGGTGGAAGAACAGCCATGAGTGAGTTGCAGAAGTCAAGTCTTGAGATGACGAGAGACTGGACAAGCACCTGGGTAGCGTCCTGGTTCAGAAAGGGTTGGATCCGTCGAATGTTGAAAAGGAAGAACCTGCATGACCGTGCCACATTTGCGATGTGAGTAAAAAATGATAGCTGGTCGTCAAGAATCAGCCCAAGGCTTCTTGCTTCTTGAGATGGCATGACGATGGAGTTCTCAAACAGGAAAGGAAGTTCGAGATGCAGACCAGTCGTTCCGGGAATAAATAGAAGCTCAGTCTTGCTAGGGTTGAGCTTCAGGTGGTGGGTTGTCATCCAAGTGGAGATATCTGCCAAACATGAAGAAATGCGGCTGGATACGTGAGTGTCAGAAGGAGGGAAGGAAAGCATCAGTTGAGTGTCATCAGCATTACAGTGGTACGAGAATCTATGAGTAGAAATTACTTCACCAAGAGAATGAGTGTAAAGTGAGAAAAGAAGAGGACCCAGTACTGAGCCTTGTGGGACACCAGTGGAGAGCCTGCATGGAGTGGATGTGGATCCATCCATCCATCCATCCACCCATCCAACCATCCACCCATCTATCCACCCATCTATCCATTCAACCATCCATCCAACCATCCATCCATCCATCCAACCATCCATCCATCCATCCATCCAACCATCCATTCATCCATCTATCTGTGTATCTATCTGTTCATTGGTTTGTTTGTTTGTATTACCATCTGTCTATTTATCTATCATCTATTCATCAACCCATCCATTCATTAATCCATAGTGAATCTCTCTCTCTCTCTCTCTCTCTGCCCATGCACTCTTTCTCTGGCTATTCATTCTCTCTCTTCTCCACCCTCCTCCTCTCTCTCTTTCCTCCACTCCACTCTCCTTCATTCTCTCTCTGTTCATCAGTCAGTCACTCTGTTTATCTGTACGTTCTCTGTTCTCTTCAGGCCCCTCATTAAGCTCAGTATAACATGGCGTAAGAACGGTGTGGTGGTTAATCGAGGCCTGAGAGACTTCGGCCGGCGGCTGACCATCAGCGGGCCGCTGGTCAGTGACAGCGGCTACTACGAGTGCGAGGCCTCACTGCGCAGTAGCAGCGTGCCGTCAGTCAGCGCTGGAGCTTATCTGCATGTACTCGGTAACCACCTCCCTCACACACATCCGGGACATCCTGTAACTGTCCAGAAGAGCTCCTGCTTGTTCTGCGTTTTATAGACATGTAGCAGCTGTATTGTCCTGAAGGAGCCGAGCGAGCTTCATTTTACAGCTTTTGTAGTCTTATAAAAGCTTTTTATTGACAGTGCGCTTATCTTTGACTGCTCTCTGCAGAACACCCTCAGTTTGTGAAGGAGCCCGAGCGGCACATCACTGCAGAGATGGAGAAGGTGGTGGACATCCCATGCCAGGCTCGTGGTGAGTGAGTGTGTGTGTGTGTGTGTGTGTGTGTGTGTGTGTGTGTGTTTCTAATGGAGGGCATGTCACCCTGTTCTTCAATGGTCAGTACCCCCACAGAGCAGCGATTATTTGGGTGGTGGATCCATCTCAGCACTGCAGTGACACTGATGTGGTGGTGGTGTGTTAGAGTGTGCAGTAGAGCTGCTGGAGTTTTTAAACACATCCAGTCAACAGCATCAGGACCAGAGGACCAACACAAACTGTGCTGAGCTGCTGACTCTGACTTTATATCTACAAGGTGGACAGTGAGTGTACACAGTGTTTAACACCTCCAGCAGCTCACACACTAATACACCACCACCACGTCAATGTCACTACAGTGCTGAGAATGATCCACCTGCTCTGTGGTGGTCCTGTGGGGTCCTGACCATTGAGTAAGGTGAACGTATACAGAGAAACAGATGGACTGCAGTGTGTAATTGTAGAACTGGATCTTTCTGTGTGTTATTATTGTCTATCACTGTATAAAAGATGCATGATGCTGCCCTTATTATAACTACATTTAGAATTCAACTTTGTTCCTGCTCATAACTTCTGAAGGGCATTAACATTGACAGTCCTACATAAATACACAGGACAGGGACTGATTAGGGACCACAAGACTAATGTATTGGCCTATTGGGCTTCTCTTCACAGGTGTTCCTCAGCCAGACATTGTGTGGTATAAGGACGCTGTCCCCATCAGCCCGGTGAAGACCCCTCGCTACAGGGTGCTGGTGGGCGGCAGTCTGCAGATTAATGGCCTTCTGCCAGACGACACTGGCATGTTCCAGTGCTTTGCCCGCAACCTGGCTGGAGAGATCCAAACCAACACATACCTGGCTGTCACCAGTGTGTACAAACATCACACAACACTGTCAATAACTCCCACAAACCATTTCCACCACTTCACTTCAGCCTCATTCATCGCTCACCTTATCTCCCCCTGTCACATGCAGACTTATCAATGGCTTTCAGAGAGAGAGAGAGAACGAGAGAGAGAGAGAGACAGAGTCTACTTTATAAAAATGTGCTTTAGGAAGTGATAACATTCTATAACAGATAACATCTAGTCAGTATAGTTAATTTTTAATTTGTAATTAATTTTTTATAACTGTTAAAAGACTATTTTAAACATATTCAGTCTGTTTCTAGACAGTTTATATTTGGGTTATAAGGGGCCTAGAATGCTTAATTTGGTGGTATCTGACTTTGGCCACAGTAAACAAATGTCTGGATGTGGTTTAACATGCCTATTTCAAAGTCGATGAATTTGCCTCTTCCTGAAGTAAGCTGTCTTGCCTTTAATGGTGAGCTCATAAATAATGTTTAATGAGCTCTGATCTGATTGGCTAGTTTACAGCTCACACTGAAAAAGTGTGCATGACAGAAAACAGGTCAGAAGTGACACTAGCGAACAGAGAGCTGAGGGAAAACACAGAGAGGAGAGACAAGAGGAAGATAAAGGATGTTGATTTGCATGGTATGCAAGAGAAGTGCGAGAGAGGATGACAGTGATGAATGAATGGAGTGGTTGGTGTAAAGACACGTTTGCTGTTTAGGGAAGTCAAATTGGTAATGGCAGCAGCTCTGCTCTGATTGGCTTATTGGTAGCCCACAGGTTTGAATGAGAGGAGAGCTGAGGAAAAACAGAGAGAGAGGAGAGAGTACAGCATCAGCACGGTAGAAGGTCTTAGGCTGAAATATTCAGTTTTGAGTAAAGCGGGTGTCTGTGTATATTCCTAACTGGCCCGTTTCTAGAAATGTTCTGTAACTTTAAGTGGCATGATGTCAAATTAATCACAGTGAGCAACATCGTCTGCACCCTTACAGAGACTTTAATGTCTGCCATAAGGTCTGACACACCCCGCAGACTCTCACTCAGATCCTTTCTGTGTGACTCACGTCACCTGTAATATAAATCGTTCTGTATTCAGCTCTAAGTAAACAGTCTCTATTCTAGAACCTCAAATAATTATATTCTTACAAGCTCATAAGGAGAAATAATAGATGTATCGACTACATTTCAGACGCTGATATATGATGATTGTTGTCCAGAGAAAGAGATGGAAAAGAGGACAAAAAGGGAGGGAGTGACAGGCCTCTGTAGAGAGATAGAGAGAGAATGAAACAGAGGGAATGAGGAGGATGCAGAGTGAGAAGGAGAAGGGGGGAGTATATGGGGTAAATAAAAGAGAAGGTAAGAGAGAGAGGTTGGAGAAGAGAAAGAAAAGGAAGGTGGAAAAGAGAGAGAGTAAACAAGGGTGGAAGAGAGAAAGTGTAAAGGAGGGTGGAGGAGAGAGGGAGAGAATATGGTGGAGAAGTGAGATGGAGGGTGGAGAAGAGGAAAAAAAGGAAGACAGAGAGAAAGAAAAGAAAGTTGGAAAAGAGAGTGTAGAGAGGAGAGGAGAGAGAGGGAGATAATACGGTGGAGAAGTGACAAGGAGAGAGAAAGATGGTGAAGAGAGAGAATGAAGGAGGGTGGAGTGGAGGAGAGAGAGATGAGAGAGGAGGAAGGTGGAGAAGAGAGAGAGTGAAGGAGGGTGGAGTGGAGGAGAG